>JAQIWG010004942.1:0-15247 GCA_034695025.1 Chamaedrilus cognettii | reverse complement strand
TCATATACTTTCATTGGTTAGTTCGGACTACAAAATAAAATCGCACTTCAAATCGAAGTCTAGCAACCGGCCTTTAGGATGTAATTTCAATTTAGTCCCAATGCAATAACAGTATTAACATTTATTTCATTGCGGCCATTACAGCGCCTTAGACACATATTTTCCATTCGTATTACGCAAACATATTCTGTTTTCTACGTCAAATTAAAACCAGCTGTCAAGTTGTAAACCATTCATACATAACAGAGCTAAATTTCATGAGTAAATTTACAGAATTTCCAAAAGCTAAATCGCCCGGAAGGTACAGCCATTGACGGTCTGATATTCTGTCACACCTGCTTCAGCAGCGCTGGCCCTGTTGGGACGGACATGTGGGATGTGTGGATGTAATTCACACTTTCCAGTTAGAACAACACAGCTCGCGTGGGAGATAGTCAGTCTATCAGTGGTTCGCTGCCATCACCGCGGTACTTTTAAATAACAGCCAGAGACGTAGCGTGCAAAGCAATTACAACACAGATATTCTTTCTCAAGAAATTGCAATACTTCAAAACGTGGACATATTATCTACTTTTAGCAAGTTATAAACAAAGAAGGCCTTGCTTGGATCAATTACTAAAAAAATGCTTATTTATCAGTGTGTGACAAAATAAAAAAAAGAGAGAGTCTTGTATCTTCTGAAATGTCCGTTAGCTAAGCCCTTTCGATGTTCAGGATTACATTTAGATTAAATATTTTTGGTGTCCCTCGTCAATTTCACAAACCTTCATAATCCTCATCGACCTTTAGAATCTTTAGATAGAATTTAAAATAAGTTTAATGCCACATCCATGAATTTCACACGCACGATTCAAGCAATATGTTTTTCTTCCATCCCCGGTTTGCATTACATATTTTTGGTGCGCTCCGAGTCAACACATGCCTACATGCCTATATACTTGCACACGCACGTGGCAGAACTTTCAAAACCACTCATTATCCCTAGTACCGCTCAAATCAAAGCAACGGCATCGGCCTTACACCGGCATATGGGTTCATCCCATCATCAGCCACGGTCAGACAAGAGGCCGTCAGCGCCCACAGAACGAACAGCTCCATGCAACTCTCAGATCCTAGGACACGATTGGGACTGAGGAGGGGGGGAGGGGGCAGCTAAGCGTGACCGGGCCGACGCCAATTATATGTGCTCGACAGGGCAATAGGGACAGAATTTATTTTGGGAGGGGGGGGGATTTCTGCCCGTCATAAATTTCGTCTGACAGAGAGTATAAGAGAGTTGCTTGCACGCATTCTTTTTGAGTAAAATCGATTAAAAACGTCAGTACCGGTACAGTAGAAAAATACAGTCTGCTTGAAAGTCAAAACGGGAGACCAAAGGCGCTTTATATATAGACTATAGTGGCTACCCTACCCTACCCTGGCTACAAACCCTAATTATAAGCATAACAAAAAATGATGGACTAAAAGTCTATGGGACCAAAAGTCCAGTTGCCTTATTATTCTTCTTTCCAAACTAGATCCACAGTCGATAATTAAATGATCAGAATCTCAGCCACCATTTTCAAATAGGGGCAAGCGCACAGATTTTTTTCAAAAAATAATGACTGCATAATTTGGGGGAAGGTTTCAACCCCCAAACCCCCAAGGATACACTCTCCCTTTTGCATATCGTGCCAGCAGCAGCAGCAGTGGATGGATGGGACATGTGGGACTCATAAAATCACCTTCAACTGCCGCTGTGTGGAGATTGCTTCCACTCGCTTCCAGTTAGCCAGTCCATTAAACCTCGCGGTCAGTGGTCATGTGTCGGACAGCGGGCGGGACTTCAAGGAAACGGGACGATCGAGTCGAACGGTCGGACCAGAAACAATTGACCAGGACCGTAGACTGGGGGGTGGTTTGGGGTTCAAACCCCCCCCATTCCCCGAAACGTATTTCAATTATTGATTTCAATATAGTAACCTTATAAAAAAAGTGCAAAAAACTTCACCCGAAATTATAACTCTACTCGAAATTTCTCCAAACCCCTTTGCGCGGGAAGACAAAATGTCCGTCACCATCCCTTCCCCGGTGAATTCTGTATGAGAATTTTTTTTTAACGCCCCCCCAGAAATAAGTTCAGCCTACGGCCCTGCAATTGACTTTCCGGAACTGAGAAATGGCCGCAGTCCGGCAGAGGGTCAGTGTGGCAGGGGGATTCCCGGGGCTCAAACCTCAAATATCTATAGGAACTTTCAATTGCTTTAGAATTGTTTTAAGGGTGACCAAAACTGACGATGCCAAAAAGTGCGCAACTAATAAATACAATCTACACATCATCGCTTATAAAATACGCCTGCATTATAATATTTATCATATCATACATTGTGTAAGATAACAATATCCTATCGTAACTTACATGCACATGTATAATACTTCTGCATGATCATATGATCAAGCATGTCATGAAGTGTTATATAGCTGCAACTAGCTACGACAATAAAGGCTTATAAAGCAAAGAACACTCAAATATTAACTTTATAAAAAAAAAACTACTTGTAGGATAAACATTGTCTCTAACTAATTTAACATCCTTTGCTAAGTCAACCAGTTGGGCAAATCAAACTAAATCGTATTTGTTTAAATTTAATCATTAATTTACTTATTGTAAATCCATTCGCTTTTTTGCTTCTGCGGTTGCTCAGTGTTTCAAGTGAGAAATGCTAGAAGAGAGCGTAGCACGCCTCCACCAAAATTGAGCATTCTTCAGCAGTCCTGAAGTTATTCTTGTAAATTAGTTTTTCACACAACCCGTCATGAATATAAATGTCTAGCAACACGTTTGTTGGTCACTTTCTGTTTAAAGCGCCGAGCACAACTTGCTAAATTTGTCAAGAAGCTGTTTTTTGATGCACAACAATTATTGCTCAATAATCTGCCATGAATTAGAATCTATAATGGGGATGCCATACGTAACTGGGACATGAAATATTGCTTATTAGGTCAGTAGTCCTCGATAATTCCAGAAATAAAAAAATATCATGACTTGAGTTTTTCATGGACGCGTGACACATTTATTCATTAAAATACGCAGTGTACCACAATACTACCAAATTCCTCATATTATGAAACAATAATAATTCAAATATATGTTTAACAAATCGTAATAACAAAGTACTGCAGTATATTCAGCAGCACGAGACGATAAAATTGTACTAGCCTATTCGAGTTGGTAAAACTACCATAATTTGGCATTAAAAATTAGAAAAATTCAAATTATTGCTAGATAAGATGCATTTATTTCATGTCAGTAAGCTTATATTGTTTGTCTTTGTCATTCTTTTTTGTCTGCGCAACGTTGTTTGATGGTCTTTCTACAACCTTTGCCATGAATAAAGTTCTATATTAATCATTATCTTTGTGCTAGCAGATTTGAGCACATACAATCGGCTGCGCATTTCAATAACACACACAAAGATCTGCAGATCTGAACACATTTCACTTTGCTCCACACTTTCCGCCACATCCAACACGTGCCTACACCAACGCGAGCAGATGGCGCCACAGACAAATGCAATTAATCGATGCCACAAAGCCAAATCCCTGCGATCCCAGCAGAATATTATTCCATTCGCCGAAAGTATGTCAAAACATCAGCAAGCGGCACATCGGATGAGAAAAAAACATGGAGGATCAGTTGTTCAATCGAGAGATATTTGGTTTTAAATTGTAACAGAACAATAATGACGTCACAACCCAATCAGGTGTGTCAAATCAGATCAAATTTTAACTTGTTATTATTGAAGGGTTCTATGAAAAACGTTTACACCAATTTTTATAACTCCCTCGGGAACGCAGTAACGAGGGCAAAAAAAGAAGAAAAAAAGTTATATGAATAATCTCAAATCATTCGAATAACTCTCAATTGAACGAAGAAAAGTAATGCAAGTGACGATGCAAGTGACGCAATTAATATCGAATGCTATGAATTTGGCATGCCATTTTATGTAACGCACCCTGAAAACAGAGCAGTCATTATGCTCTGCACACGTTTCAGTTAAAAAAGAAACCAACCTTGTTGTTGGTGAGGACGTAGATGTTGTCCTGCGCTTTGTCAAAGTCCATGTCCTGGTTGATCTTAGTGTCGGCCTCGACCAGAACCGAGTCGTATTCAGAGGCTGCATCTCCGGATGCAATGGTAACCTGAACAGGAGAGACACCAATACACCAATACTGAACAGGAGAGACACCAACACCAACACCGAACAGGAGAGACACCAACACCAACACTGTACAGGAGAGACACAGTACCAACACTGAACAGGAGAGACACCAATACCAACACTGAACAGGAGAGACACCAGTACCAACACTGTACAGGAGCGACACCAGTACCAACACTGTACAGTGAACACTAGTGGCAAAATAGCTGTGGTATAGTTTCTCAAAGTCTTTGGTAAATCGCCAAAAAGTATAACATTTCATTGTATTGATAGTTAATACAACTGAATGAAATGCAACAACTTCATAAAGTCCTCACGTTTTATAGTTCATACCATATGAATGCACAAAACTGATACGTAATAATGCTCAAAGGACAAGCGTGTACCTATCAGTACATAAAAATTTGCTTACACCGTGATCTAGCAATAACCTTCACATATTACCCATTGCAAAAGTACAGACCTAGCAAAGTGCATAAACTGATCTGATGCAATTGCCCTAGGTGACGCCGCCATATGATATCCAAAACTGACTATAGTGATTACCATGACCAATTCATCAAATTGAAGCCTTCCACACAAATATCCAACAAATGTGTGGATTGTAACAAAAACCGCACCTCAGATTACAGCCACAGTCGAAATGGGCATTAAACGCCTATCGCACCAAACTGGATTCAGCTGTAACTGCCTCTCAGGATCCTATAACTATCCATTCAAAATGCACATCGCCCGCTTAGGAAAAATTGCATAACAAATCTGGGGCCATAATAAACTAAACCGCTGCCAGAAAACGATGATTGATGGCTCGCTAGGTGGCAGTAGACTGACTGTCCGCCTCCCTTCCCTCCACACCCCTCATCCATCCCATAATCCCCTTCCCTCCACATCCCCCATCCATCCCATAATCCCCCCTGAATCCCACCCGTGCAGTGGTGGATCAGATAAAAGTAAGCACGTTGGGGAGAAAATAGTGGAGACATCAGCAGACAGTGGTGGGCGCCAAGCAAGGGTCTAGGGACTTAAGCGCCCCCAAATCTGCATTCAACCCCCTCCCAAATATTTTTCATGGAACTATATAGAGGCTTAAGCTCACTGCAATCTGTATCTAAGCCCCCGCTTCGAATAATTTTCTTTTACAAGATCTTATGATATATTTGCTAAGAAATAGACACACGATTGGCTTAGCCGGAAGTTAGCCCCCGGCTCTCCGCCAAATATTTCATTAGCCCCCCCCCCAATACAATATTCTCCAGAACAGCCATTGACAGCCAGTTAGAACGTGTCATCGACGTCATGGGAAAACATTTATCTTCTAAACCAGAGCGCAGAACCGTCCTGCAGTAGTGACGCCTGTGCCACAGTGCCTGTGGAACAGTTCTGTAACTGCAATTTCCAGTTAAAATAAAAGTCCAGTTGAATCCTTGCTCAACTATCAATTATGAATAGCATAGATCTTTGTAAAAGCCAATCATATAACAGCTTAAATATGCACAGCGGTCCAAAAGAAACAATTTCAGGCACTATTGGGATACTCAAAATGTCAGATTGCTTAAAGGGGGCACTTCTAACACTGACCACACACATTACTGTGCCTGTTACTGCTTGGACCTTTACATTAATACCTCATTGGTTTTGCTGCATTATAGTGAAGAATTTTTTTTCAAAAAGGCTTCAAAATAGCGCCACGTCAGACACACTCGTTGAGGCTCGCTGCGTGTCGAGGAGGAGGCTGGAGTGGATTTGCTTTGCTAAGCAAAGCCACAAAGTCGAAAAGTCGCAAAGTCACAGCCGCTAAATTGCAAAGTCGCAGAGTCGCAGTCGCAAAGTCGCAGTCGCAAAGTCGCAAAGTCACAGTCGATCAGCGATACAAGGCAATATTGGTTTTGTGCAATCCGTGCTTCAAACGTATTGCAAATGTTGTCGGATCGAATGTCAAAGAACACAGCCGATCAGCACTGGCTATAGGCCGGAGCACTTTGGTTCGATCGGTCACGGCACTCTGGCTATCCAAGCTTGAGGATCTGTCATTGGCAACACTTCGCTCGATCACTCATTGATCCAACCCTTCCAAATAAGAATTTGACCAAGCCTTACTTAAGCCTGACTCTCCCTTCAAACACTCTCAAGCGGACAATTCCATCAAGTAGCCTAGGCCCTAGGCCTGTATCGTATTGGCTAACTGCAAATAGCATTTTGTGATTGGTGAACTTCAGTTGAACAGCGGCGACTGTCACGGCCCACTCCCAGTAACTGCAACTGCAACTGCTGTTTGTAGATTGAATGTTATAGAAGGCTTGATTGAAACAGTCGAAAGCTAAATTATTAAGTCAAGCGTTAACAAACAATCTGATGTAGCTGACCCTAGAAAATATTCCAAGGCTAATGCAATATCCTATTCACTAAAAACGGCAAGCAAATTAGCTAAATTAGAAGAAAAAAGACATAACAGGAAAAATAATACTGTAGTATGGTTAGCGATCATGCTGCAGGTTTTTTTTATCAACTACAAAATGAAGGCCTATTATCTATTTACAGAGAGTAGGTCAGACTTCAATTAAAATGTTGCACACTACGAAAATTTCAATCTTATAATCGGATCTCTTCATAAAACTTGCAAATCAATTCGATCGACTTTTGAATAAGCATCCAATTTTATTCCTTCTCACTTCCTGCGCCCAAACGGTAAGGCAGATAGCTCTAACTGCTGCAATGAAACGAGACATAAACTACAGCGCCATCATCAGCGCAGCAGCGTTTCTCACAGTAATCGATTCGGAGCAATTCTTTCAATCACATCAACGTCTACTGCTCGTCTACTGCTCCCCGTTACATTTTATGACTTTCAATCTTTCTATTCACACCCAGCTCAGCCCCCCTTCGATGAATCCCTTCCTTTCTCCGACCCTACCCCACTCCCCGACCCCCACACCTCGGAAAGCGGTCGATTCTATAGCATTATTTATTTTGCATTTTGAATTCGCCACTAAGGCTATGACGTCATGAAAAGTTAATCTGACGTCACAAAAGGGACGTCATTAAAATCGCCTAGCAAGGTGATTGAGGATTGGTTTTATGGCAAGGATCAGTGATGCTACTGCTTGGGATATATCACTAGATTTATGGATATTAAAAAAATTGGGGGACGTGATTTTTATCGCAATCTTCAGATATCTTGGGATATCTTTTTTAATGTGATACATTAAATTTCCATTAAAATTAAATCGAAGCTGGGGATACATTGGTCAGAAAATGCAATATAGGGATATTTTTTGGCCTAGATACGCAGAACCTAGGGTCCTAAGGATACTCTGTTCAAGTCCAATGGTAGGCTATCACTGGCAATGACGCACTGGACTGCTGTGGCCGGCCTCAATCACCCAAGGAAGATTATTAAGTCACATTTGTAAAAAAAAAAGATAATGAGACCAGGGTATAATACTGCAGCTGTAATTTGAAATGCAGTCGATACTGTTAGTTGTATCACTAACAACCAGTCACTGATTCCCAGCTGTTTCTTTGCACATGCTGCTGTCTAAATAGATTAGGTTCAGCCGACAGACGACATCTGTCAAAATCTGTTACATCAGCGCAACTAAAGGCAGACCTGCAGCACTATCGTGGCTCAACATCAGACACATAGATCACCTGCTCCAGCAAACAGTAATATCGACTCAGGTGGTCAAATAGTCTCGAATCCATTACGGCTTGTTTCGCTGTGTAACCTGGATTCACTCCTTTCACCGTTGCAACAGTACTATATTCTGTCGATACCTGCTTACAATTTCTCAAGCTTCATCGTTTTGCTCCGATATGACGTGTATAGATACTAGTATTAACCGTGAAGACAAAATACAATCCTGGCAGTCGTCTGTCGACAGCGGTGAAAACTGCCGCAACTCGACATCTAATTATTGAAAACGGCGACCGAGGGTCAAAACATACACGGTGTTTATCATTACAGACTAATCATTATCTAGACTGATACCTGGTACATGTATCAGTCTCCTGTGGTTACAAACTTGCCATCTTAATAACAGAATAACAGTGTTCAGGTTTTAAGTCAGCGCTTTGGATTTATGTATTCATCTAGCTGGCATTCATATATCATGCAGGCCATAAAAATCTTTAAATAATGTTCAGAATAATGTAATGTTCACCGTTCAATGATACATACTAAGTTCACACCGCCACTGCGCAACCAACACTCATCATTATAATTGCCAAATGCATCAACTTGGAATGAATACCAACAAGCAAAAGGTGTTAGCAGGCCTATGCAGTATGAGACAAAATAGCGTGACAAGAATAACGCGAAATGGCCCTCTCCAGTTCTCACATTGAATGAGCGAGGTGACTGTTCTGACTTACACATTATGCACCAGTCATGCAACACATGTATATGTTCTTAAACCAGGGCAAAAATCCAGCATCGCAGGGAATTCCTGTTGCCATCTCGTCTCGAGGTTATAGAAACAGAGTCGTGCGGCGGAAATGAAATTAGCGCTCGTATAAAGAAATATTGGAATACCGCAATATTCATATTCGAAGAGCCTAGGAACTTTATTCAAATAATGATCCCTGAACGGAACCGCAGATATCCTGGCGTAAAAAAAGCAATGACTAATTAGTCCACGAGACAACAATGACTCGCTAAAGTTAAATCAGTACGAAATGTTACTCCACCATCTATATCAATTTTTACGTTGAGATTCGTATTGAGATTAGTAAAGTAATGGTTTAGAATGAAGCGTGCCACAAATCATCTACACCCCATTGCACTCTGGGATGGGAGAAGTTGTACCATCTTAGTTATGAACTATATCTATAACCGGTGTTTTTGGTTAAAGTAAAAAATTATATAAATAATAATCGAAGAATGCGCGCATCAAAAATGTGTTTTTGGTTATGCGGCAATATCTAAAGGATATGAGAAACAACAGCAATGGCGCATCACTGTATTTAGAGACAAATCTGTTCCATCCATCGTTCCTATCCGCGCATACAAAAATAACTAAAAGAAGAAGAAATAAAACAAGACGGGATCGGCTGCCAACCTTGCGCAGATGCCCCGTGTCGGTGCCGACGAAAGCAACGGTAAAGTCGCTCGTGATCGTGACGGCCAGTGACGTCACGTTGACGTCACGCCACGTCATGACAGCCTCACGTGACACGGGCTGCGTGCCTTTGATTGGGTGATTGATGTCGTACTGGCCGCAGTAGTCGTCGCCGATCTCGAACGGCTTCATAACAATGCACGAAATGCGATGTACTCATCGCAGCTACTTTTATTAATAATTATTTCATTTATGTTTGTATATCTGAAACTGTAAAGAACGACGATTGGAAAATCGATAATATCTTACAAAATTATATAATAGATTATTAGATCTATTTATGTTCGAGATGTATTATGTGAGAAATGTCCTATTGAAACATGCCAAATTAGCAAATTGAAAATTGAAAATGATTTTTTTTCCATTGATTTAGCACTCTCAAATACATGAAATTCCTGTAATGATCAACAATATCAAAGCAAATACGGAATAAAACATTATAAAATGCGACATTACTCATTCAAAGGAAGTTACTAAGATGCATTGCTGATGGGTGACAGGGGGGCGGGGGGGGGGGTGCCACCCAACCCCACCATCCCCTCGCCTGTTCCCCCCCCTCCCATTAATTTCGCTCCCTGTATCAGGCCCAGTCAAAGATCAATATGGAAGCGGAAGGCATTACCAGGCAGCACGCAGCCACCAAAAAATTGGATGCTTGCTTGGAGAAAAGGCGACCATAATAAATTACAAGGCGCTCTTTGAATAGTGACATAGTGGTGGAAGGAAGCCAGGGCTGGCCAATCTGCAATGCAAATATTGCACAAGAAATGCATGAATGCAGAGCGGGAACGCCAGCTAAGCACGGTTTATGAACTGTGCTATACAGCAAGCTCGCCGTAGCAATCGATACACAGCGGGGACATGAAACACAGAATGTCATTAGAC
The DNA here is from genome assembly GCA_034695025.1 of Chamaedrilus cognettii. Lineage (NCBI taxonomy): Eukaryota > Metazoa > Annelida > Clitellata > Enchytraeida > Enchytraeidae > Chamaedrilus > Chamaedrilus cognettii. The sequence goes on along the minus strand of JAQIWG010004942.1, from coordinate 5,043 downwards.
AATGTAACGTCTCCGCCGGGCGTTTATATCCTGTAACACTAGAGGGCCAATAAACTTTAGTTTCGCATGGAACCGGTAATGCCAGTCTTCAATGGAAGAATATCCATTGGAGAAATGCAAGAAGACGTTTGCCTGATTGGATAGATCTGAGGTGTCACAACTTCCCGAGGCTCGAGATATAAAGCAGTTATATTTTCATGGATTGAAAAGTTTAAACTTAGCTTGAACTGAATAATGCAAACCATTTTAGTTTAGTAATATTATTACTGATACGCCTAAATGAATAAATCGCTCTGTCGCATCCAGTTAATTTAAAAAATATAAATTATGCAGAAGTCAAATTTAAATAACTGATGCTTGCAAGGCACAATTTGAAGCTGTTGACGTCAGGATCCGGTACTGAATATCAACTATAGACTACGTAATTATTACACAAAAATGATTTATAATGGGCTATAACATATACCTATAACGCAACAAATATTGCGGCAGGAGCCAAATTTAAAAGAGTTTTGAAAAAAATCATTTGACAGCGTCATTTTCTTGAAACTCGTATACCGTAACCCACCTAAGAAATGATTGCCTTATTTCATTAAACTTTGACAAATTAGATCAGCGGTGTTGTCCTACCGTGCGCAGACAGGCTTTGGGCTGCACGAAGTGGTCGGGCCCGGTGTTCCCCACGCCCTGGAAGCAGCGCTGGATTGTCTCGGTGAACTTGCGCCGCACGTCGAGCAGCGTGTAGACGCAGAGCGCGGAGTCGCGCGAGCCCTCCTTGCCATGCGCGCGCGCGGAGAAGAGCGCTACGAGCACGTGCTCCGCGTCCGTGCGCGGCCCGATGTGCGCCAGGCCGAGCGCGCGGGCCAGCGCCGTGCCGGGGTGGGCCACGCGCGCCGCGCGCAGCACGTTGTAGTGCGTGCCCGCGCGGTGGCACTCCAACGGAACCTGACGGGGATACGACAGAAAAATGGTAATTAAATATTTATAATAACATTCAGGATTGAATGCGAGGGTTTGCTACAGCGGTAAATTTTTGACAACATATGCGCGTTTTTAGATGAATTTATTTTAGAGACTTGAAGAGATATATATAGTAAATAGTGACAAATGAAGAAAGATTCAGCGTAATAAAATCGTTTGTTAAGGAAATAACAATTTAGTTTTTTTTTATTTAACAGAAGATATGTGAAATTCACCGGCTAGGCCAACTAATATTTATTGATATTATTGCAATAGCAGCAGTTTTATGCTATAGCGCTTCATGACTTTGTATGACTTGTGACTAAATCCAACAATCAATTAAACTTTTATTAAAAAACCTCGCAATCTACAATCGCCAAATTCCTGCTTCACTTCGATGCATGAGCACAGCATCGCGTCTCTCTGACACATGCGCACTATCTGCGTGTCAGCATAGAGTGCGTAGGCCTACCTCAGTGTACGAGTAGAGCACCGCGTCGCTCTGACACACTCGCGCAATCTGCGCGACGTACTTTTCAGAGTCTGTCACCGCCGCCACCCTCTGCACCGTCAAAAAATAACTGAACCCCAGCGACCCGAACCCGTACACGTAATCCACGCGGAACAAGTCCCTCTGCTGCACCTCCACCTCGATCCTCGACGGGGTTAGAATGTCGTCCGATACAAGGTCAAGATCGTGGAGCGAGCGCATGCAAATAGCGGGCACGATGTCCTTGTAGGCGGGGAGGCCGCGCGTGCTGCGCGTGGTGGCCACGTAGAGGATGTGCGTGGAGGCGGGGTTGGGGGGCCCGGGCCCCACAAACATCACGACGGAGGAGCGGTCGTCATTGGGGACGAGCATAGCCCAGACCGGAGGGTCGGCGTGGGAGATGTTGCGCAGCAGGCGCTTGTCGCAGTGGCCCTGCGGGCGAGCGGAAAAACCAAGTCATTGCAGTTAGAGGATTTAATTCAAATAGCAGAGTCTGTTGCAGTGAATCTCAGGAGCGGAAAAACCAGGTCATTGCAGTTATATTGATATGCATTTATTATATTGATTGCGGGTAAACCTCAGATTTACTCCATTGCCGGATCTTTGATAAAAAAGTTATGTAGTCATTCGCTTATGCCTATGACGTCATATTTCTTAATGGAAAATGCAGCGATTAAGCCAGCTCTTACTCGCAATGACGCATACCAGCATTATTGCAATATAATTAAATTATCTTGTTCTGTTGTATTTTGAAGCAAATTGGAAAAGTGAGCCTAGTAATAAAGATTATCTACGCTCTAGAATTTTGCAAGAACTCAGTTTGAAACGCACACTTTTAAAAAGCAAAATGTGGCACAGGCAGGCAAACAACGCTTCAAATAATTTCTGGTTCTGATTTGGTTCAACGTTATACTAATAATCATCATCATCACTTTGTCGTCCATTCTAATGCATAACAGGCAAGCCCGTAACGCCGTGTCCATGTTAGCACAGGTTAGACGTTTGTATTGGGGCTGATGACAAGCAAACAGCAACATTATACCACTTAAATTACGCAACAAGCCATTATATCATGGAGCAACTGAAATTCAATTCTCTAAACTTGTGCGTTGAATGAATATTTGTGAATATTGTGGGTTCCACTCAAAAATTCTCGATCTCAACTCCCACATACAAGTCTTTGATCAGAGTCACAAAACGTCTTTAAGACAATCCTTGGATCAGAGCTTCATCGACTGACACCACTCGACGAGGAAATAATCGACTAAGAGCGATTTCACGCTCACAGTCACGGTTGAACGCACAGCTGTAGCCTTGTAATTGCATCAGTGGTCACGCAGCTTGTCCATCGCCTCAGTGGACACTATTGGCAGGACAATCTGATCACGTTCAGTGTTACCACTCGATCCGAAGTCATAGGACAACTCCAATGAGTCTCAGGCAAAAAAATTAACAAGATCGCCTTGTTATGAAAACAAATTCCGTAAAACAAGAAATTTGGCAGCATGATATTTTTGCTGTTTTGCCTCTCAAATAATTGCTTCAAATAATTGCCTCCAAACTCTTTCAAATATCCCCAGAAACATGACATGAGACGTATACAAGCAAGCACAAACTAACGACTAGCGAGAATCGCTTGATTGTGCAGAGAACCTGGATGACGACCCCAGGGCACAGATCCAGGGTCTGAGGGTCTCCGCAACTTAAGTCTCTCAATTATTGAAGCGAGGTCTGTTCTCTGTATCAGCGCAGGGAGTTTAGAGAAAAGTGAGAATTGAGAGAGAACTGAGAGTAGCGAGAAACCTGAGAATTGAGAGAGCAGTGAGAGTTGAGAGAGAACTGAGAGTTGAGAGAAAACTGAGAGTTGAGAGAAGGCCATAGTTTGCATGGGCCACAGCAGCAGCCCTGATCACACAAATACCTGGAACAGATTTGAGCACGCGATCAGCCGCTCCCCCCTCTGATCAATCACCAACACCTTGCTCACGCTGTCCATCGGGCCCTTCTGGAACTCCCTGCAGCCCTGCCCCACGCACTGACACTCGCTGGACGGGGGGGGACACATGGGGTTATCTTCCCTAGGCCCCGTCTCAACCTGCACCTCCAGCTGCAGCCCGGCACTCAGCTGGTACAGCCTGTTCACAGCTCCCACGTAGACCCTGCCCGTTTGAATGTCCGTTACCATGCGCATCAGTGGCCCAGCCACCCTGCTGACGTCATCGGGTGTGAATACGTCATAGCTAGCGCGGAGGGCTGGTAATAGAGCGGCAGCCAGGGTGAGCCAGCACAGCAGGGCAGAGGTGCCGGTTGTTTGGGGCGTTTGCCGCCGCAATGTGGGAGATTTGAAGGCGGTTCGGATGGGAAAGGAGGGTGTTGGGGCCATGGTGCTATGATCCTGAGGGTATTAGAGCCATGGTGCTATAATCCAGAGTGGTGCTATAATCCAGAGTAAGTGCGGAGTAGAACTGACATGATAGTTAGAGCAGGTTTCTCCGTGGCATGCTAATCTGAACAAGGAAAAGCACAAAATTAGGCCTATCATGCTGTAGGCTAATGTTAAGTTGTAAAATTAACTATTTACATTCATCGAATATTGCATCTATGACATGCGGCGTGAATCTTGAGAGAACTTTGAAAGAAAATCCAATAGAAAAGAAATAGTCCAATAGAAAATTTAATGTCAATTTGATACAACAGGACTTCGTTCATCCTAGGCCTATAATTTCCCAATCCCTCTAGCACAGGCTGTTTTGCACCATCTCAATGCGCAGCTCCGTAGTCCTAATGAACTCTTATTACTGCGCAATGTTTAGCGCAGAATCCGAGACTATAATAGCAAGTCCAGCTGATCACTGCTAGCATCAGAAAGCATTAGACTATTACCACACACAACCTAACGATCGACTGCACAACAACTGTTCAACGTCCATTACCCATCCACGGCCAGCTCTTCGCTGACTCACACCCACAGCTTTCCCTCCCATCTCTTCTCTTTCACCCCCTCTCCACCCCCCCCCCCCCCCGCACCCCCTGACGCTCAGCTCTCCATGGTCCTCTTCATTTTTTAACAGCCAGCCCGCCACCCAGGGCCAGTAATGCAATGGATGTTTTGAGTGGTTCGAGTTAGCCTAAGTGGAGTCTCGACAACAGAGGAACACACACGCACGCGGCGCAGCCAGACTCAGCGTGGAGCAGAGTCTACCGCTGCGATAAAAACTAAACACTGCGTGTGTTTATGTGAATCAGAGAGGAAGCCATTACGGGTCAAAGATGCGAAGCCGAAGTCCCTTCAAATTTTAATTGCATGCAAATATAATTCTATACCTCCACAAACTAGTCGCTTTCAAAATTCAAATTGTCGCCCATATGCAAGCTATGCAAGTTTTCCCACAAGGTTAATTATAAGCTGTTTAGAACCTAGAGGCGGCCAACTGACTTTGTGAATTGGCTACACCAGTCCAGCTACTGTATCATATTTTTTTTAATATGACTTGAATTTAGCCCCAAAATAAAAAATTACGAGCACTTCCCCGGTGTGAATGTTTAGGATCCAAAGTGTAGCCTTGACTGACGAGAGATATCTGCATGTAATA
>JAQIWG010004941.1:0-15247 GCA_034695025.1 Chamaedrilus cognettii | reverse complement strand
TAGTAATGTGCTTCCGTGTATTGATGGCTGCTATGATGATTCACAAGTCTGCGAAAAATTTAAGAATTTTTTTGCTTTGGTCTGTAAGGTCAATTCCGAAGAAAACGATTTGAAAATGAAAGAAGCTTTTGGGGTTAAGTTGGCCACCTTCTCCTAAAAACAGTATATAAGAGACATTAATTTTGAGAGCTTCAATCTGAATTAATTAGTGTCTGTATTGTGAAGCTTAAAGTTGGGAAAGCTGCGGGATTGGATAACTTGCAGGCAGATCACTTAATGTATGCTCATCAAAGCTTACATATTATACTGGCCAGATTATTTTATTTCATGTTGCCGTGTGAATATGTTCCGAGAGACTTTGGTCGTGGTCTTCTTATTCTGATTCCAAAGGAATCCGGTAAGAAGGGCATTATGAGTGTAGATCAATTCCGAGGAATAACGATTAGTCCTGTGATTTCTAAGATTTTTGAACATTGTGTGATGACGCTGTCTAATAGGTTTTTTGAAACGTCTGAGAGACAATTTGGCTATAAGAGTAAGGTTGGTTGCACTATCGCCATCTTTACGGTTCGTAATGTTATCGACTGTTTTGTTGACAATAACTCTACAGTCCATGTGTGCTGCTTAGACATTTCTAAGGCTTTTGATCGAATTAATTACCATGCTTTGTTCGTCAAGCGTTTGAATAAGGGATTTCCTCTTAAATTAGTGCTCCTACTAAAAGATTGGTACACGCACTCTTTCTGTTGTGTGAAATGGGGAAGCGCTGTCTCAGACGCTTTTCCCATGTCGGCTGAGGTGAGACAGGGTGGTGTCCTCTCTGTCCCGCTCTTTGACATTTATGTTGACAATATCTTAAAAAGACTTGATAATTCTGGTTGCACCATGGCAGGTTTGAACTTAGGTTCTTTCCTCTACGCTGACGATTAAATTTTACTAAGCCCTTCCGTTAAGGAACTACAGAGTATGATTGATATCTGCAGTGATGAGCTTCACTCAATTGATTTAAAACTGAATATTTCGAAATCTTGCTGTATAAGAATTGGTAAGCGGTGGTGAATGTGCGGTGCAGTGTGCGGTGCAGTGAATGCAGAGAAATTAACGTCTAAGGTGCTTCGATTCCTTGGACTTCAGAAATTTCTAATATGGGTATTACTGTTGTTGCCGGGATTAAATTTTAGTGCTGCTTAGATTAAAATCGAGGTTCTACTCAAGTTTCAACGCTATCTACGGAAAGCTTGGAAAACTTGGTGATCCCATTATCACGCTGAATCTGATTTTTAATGTCGCCCTTCCTTGCCTTCTTTATGCCCAGGAAGCCTTGCCACCGCTTACAAAGTCTGACGCAAAGTCCATTGATCATCCTTGGAGCAGAGTTTTCATGAAAATTTTTAACACATTTGATACCAAAATTGTTTCTCAGTGTAAATTCTACACTGGCTATTTGCCGGTGGAGCACGTTGCACTACGCAAAATAAATTTTTTGGACTCGCGGAAACTAAGCCCTTGTTACATATTGAGCTCTATATGATTTATGAGGCCAAGGTGAACTGTCACGACTCGCTGCTTCTTACAACGTTTCAACGCAGTCGTTGGTGCTCGACTCGTCACGTATCATTAATGACTATTTCGCTGATTGTGTGAACGCTATCACCTAATGTTGTGAATTTCACTATAATTTGGCTCGCACTTCAACTGTATGTTTATTTAAGTTTCTATTTCTTTATTGTGCTCGGTCTTGACGGTGAATAAAAGATTTATATATATATAACATGACATCATTGACGGATCCACGGGTGGGGGGGGGTGGCGATGGGGGCTATTGCCCCCCCCCCCCCCCAGAGCTCTGTTGGGAGGCGGAAAGGGGCGATCGCCCCCCAGAAATGCAAATTTATTATGTAGCGGAGTGGGTTTGTGGAGAAATCGCCCCCCCCCCCCCGACTGTCGCTTCTGAATGCAATCGCCCCCCAGGAAAAATTTCTGTCAGCACCCGGCCCCCCCGCTCACGAGTTCAGCACGGATAGAAAAAATGATGGTTTTGGGCCAAAATCGCCCCTCCCCCAGGATGACGGGCTGGATCCACCCCTGCATGCCATTGTAGGCAATGCGCTGTAGCCTACATTAGCTTGCAGCCTTGCAGACGCCAAGTAGGCCCAAGCTATGCGGTGATTGCCACAGATTGGGTTGGTTCTACGGTTGAACTCTCAGCTGTTCATTTGACTGTGATTGACAACAATGGTTTTGCTACTTTGATGCTTTACATGGGCACGTGTAGGCCCTAGTTTTATTGATGCTTGAAGAAGTTTGCTTCAAATCTGCCGATTCAGCATCAGCGTAAACCAATATTGTGTCGATCGTGCAATGTGCAAAAGGTTTGATGTTTACTGCAGATCAAATACATGTACATAAGTAGACAATACTAGATCGACTAGGATATAAAGTAGGAACACATTGCAATCCATATACATTTTTCAAAAATCTCAATGCAAAACACGAATTGTCTACTTTGTCATTTAAGTTTCCTATTTAGACTATACGTACATCATGTCTGTAGTGTGCGTATACTGCAATTGCAACGCACGAAAAAACGTAGATGAAATAGACATCATTTGCTTGAATCGTACATGTAGATGCCGGAGAAGTGCACGAGACTGCACACAGGAAACGGGTTTTAAAGAAATGAGATTTTAGCCCAAATTTAAAGGAGAAGAGAGATAGCTAATCTGATGTCCTCCGGTAGATGGTTCCAGAGGGCCTCGGATGGGCTGGTGAAGATCCGTTGTCCGGCGGTTGAATTGAGTCCGATCGGGATGGTGAGTCGGTGTTTCGTCGTCGACCGGAGAAAATGGCAATTAAGCAGTTTCCCAGCTTGGCTGACGCGTTTCTTCGTAAGTCAACTTTTCCTACTCATATCTTTCAAAACGCTCGATGAAATTCTATGAAAATTGCTGAAATAAGAAGCAATGATACAAGTTAACGTGGTGACAATTTCATTGACAACGCTTATTGCGTTTCGTAGTTATAAGTTATTGAAGAAATTCGTTCAGGGTTCCCACCCATTTATAGATTAAAAATTTGCTGATTTTGCCTTGACTTTTCCGGATTCGAATATTTAAATTTCAGTCCATTAATTACTCGCAGCATCGACATCTATAGAACTGAATGTTATGCATTGCGTGTAGTTATGGCCTGTAGGTTGTATGAATAATTTGAAACCCTAGGATAATGTGAAAGACTACATAAAAATCGTATTGTATAAGATATACAATACGTTCAGGCTCTCGTTCAGTCTGCTACTTAAACGAATGACAGGATTGTTTTGTTCAGAACAAGAAATTAAGCATAAATTAAGCAGTACAATTAAATGCTGCATAGATTGAAAAAATTTCCTGACCAATCTCAAAATTTTCTGACAATTCCTTGACTTTTCCAGAATCTATAAATTCCCTGACTTGTCCACGTTTTAAAGGTGAGTGGGAACCCTGCCGTTAAGTCGTTTAATTTGAGATACAGTGTAGATGCAAGTCTGAGTCAATGCATGTTCAGGGTTAGTCAGTGCATGTTTGGGGTCAATCAATACATATTGAAGTCAGTTAGCTAATGTTCAGCGCGGGTTCCAAGTCAGTCCGCAGTGCAGGGTAAGAGTCAGTCAGCGGCATCTATGGCATCAGTCGGTGAATGTTAGTGCGGTAATCCAGTGCCTGCTTGAGATCAGTTAGTGCGCGCGAGGTCAGTCGCTGTAGGGTCCGTGGCGCCAGTGCTTGTACAGGGTCAGTCAGTGCAAGTTCAGGTACAGTCAGTGCATGTTTGAGGTCAGTCGATGTATGGTCCGTGGCGCCAGTGCTTGTAGTCGATGTCGGCAATGCTCTCACACGGCACGGGCAGGTTGAACGCTCCGTCACCGAGCGTCCTGCAGCAAACAGCGACAAACATTTGTAATGACTTTATCGGATCAATAAAGAGACGTTAGAGATTCAGAACAGTTTATTAGGACCATTGAAGAAATTACATAAAAGTATTCTATCCATATCCAGTGCCGGATTTACATCGGGGGGCACGGGGCACGTGCCCCGGGTTGGTTCTACGGTTGAACTCTCAGCTGTTCATTTGACTGTGATTGACAACAAAGGTTTTGTTACTTTGATGCTTTACATAGGCACGTGTAGGCCCTAGTTTTATTGATGCTTGAAGAAGTTTGCCTTCAAATCTGCCGATTCAGCGTAAACCAATATTGTGTCGATCGTGCAATGTGCAAAAGGCTTGATGTTTACTGCAGACCAAATACATGTACATAAGTAGACAATACTAGATCGACTAGGATATAAAGTAGGAACACATTGCAATCCATATACATTTTTCAAAAATCTCAATGCAAAACACGAATTGTCTACTTTGTCATTTAAGTTTCCTATTTAGACTATACGTACATCATGTCTGTAGTGTGCGTATACTGCAATTGCAACGCACGAAAAAACGTAGATGAAATAGACATCATTTGCTTGAATCGTACATGTAGATGCCGGAGAAGTGCACGAGACTGCACACAGGAAACGGGTTTTAAAGAAATGAGATTTTAGCCCAAATTTAAAGGAGAAGAGAGATAGCTAATCTGATGTCCTCCGGTAGATGGTTCCAGAGGGCCTCGGATGGGCTGGTGAAGATCCGTTGTCCGGCGGTTGAATTGAGTCCGATCGGGATGGTGAGTCGGTGTTTCGTCGTCGACCGGAGAAAATGGCAATTAAGCAGCTTCCCAGCTTGGCTGACGCGTTTCTTCGTAAGTCAACTTTGCCTACTCATATCTTTCAAAACGCTCGATGATATTCGCACACAAGGGGGCCTCCGCAAATGATGCACATGAATTTTTTTTACAGTAGGCTATTGCATTTGAAGCGTAACGTAGCTTTGTAGCTACTGTTTTGTAGCTACAATGCAGCTACAAAACAGAGCGGACGCAGCAAATTTACCTAATAATTTTGTAGCCTACATAATTATTCTGTGAAGTTGCTGCTGCCGCGCAGTTGCGACCTTACACAAAAGTTGCGTCAAATGAAGCACAATATGGTTCAAATATTATGCTCAAACTTACTCAATTTCAATGGGGGATTCCACAGAATCTGTGCCCCGGTCCTTTTTTGATGTAAATCCAGCACTGTCCATCTCAAGTCACCATGAGCAAATCAAAATGGAACTCACATCAATGACTGGAAAAATACTGTAAAATATGAAATTTTTGCATGCGCGTAATTTTGGCGAATTTCGCAAATCAGTCAAACTTGCTAAAATTACATGCAGCGAAAATAGAGCTGCAGAAGCCATTATATTAATTGGGCAGCCCTCAAAAATGTGAAAATGAAGTGCAGCTAAATTTCTTAGAGGCAAAACCGTGAAAATAACATGCAGCAAAAAATTTCATGTTTTACAAACTGGATAGGATATTAATTGTGGATCAATCAGCAAATCCTCAATTTCTAATGACTAATTATAGCCTATACTCAATGTAAAGACTAGTCGATTTTTCGAATAACTAGTACAAATATATGGTTATTAGCCCTTTTTGGCGCACATACAAAATAACCCAGTCTCTATCTGCGTGAACAAAAAGATTGAACCGCAAAGAAAACAAATTTAATAGCCAACACCGCTGTTATGTATGTTTGCACCTTACGTTCTGTTATCAAATTTATATGCTGAAGCTTGTAGTCATCTCGCAATGGAATTGTTAGAAGCTCAAACATGAGGAATTACGTGTCCTGAATCAGGGTGGACTGAAAACAATACTTGCAATTGATCCTTCAGATAGCTGGAAAGAATTTACCAACGATAAATGAAACTCTTCCAAATCTTATGACTCACTGCGAGAAGACAGGCGTGCGTCCGGGCTGGAGGAAGACGAAGGGTTGAATCCAGCGGATCCTGTCTCCATTCACGCACATGACGCGTGCCAGCGTCATCTTACGAATCTCACGCAACTGGGCTGTAGAGCAGCAACGTCAATCAATCAATCTATCAATCAATCATTCAATAAATATATCGATCAATCAATCAATCAATCCATGAGTCAATCAATCAATCAAACAGTCAATCTAGGCCAATCTATAAGTCAGTCAATCAATCACATATAATGTATGTATCACACATATTCTGTAAGTAACCTACAACAAAGAAATGCAAAACCGTTTTAGAAACATGCAAAGATCTTGATTCGAGTGAACGGTATATCTCAAGATGTCAATACATTTATGTCAATGAGCTTCCTTAGATCTTGAAGTAGGATCTATTTCATTTGAGCTGATTGATATAGTTGGTTATGCGAGCACACCGTGGAATATGAAATTTTCTTTACAAATTAGCTTTTCTTTCTGGAAAATCGCAAACTTATAAATTTTTTTTTTACATATCTAGGCTACTGTGAAATAACAGTGTTTGCATATTAATTGGGAGATTTCACTGGCATAGGCCTGAATATCCAGCACAGTATGAAAAAATCCCTCTAAGAGTTAGTGGCAGGGCACAGTAGGCCCCAACTGTTTCTAAAACGCGTTTGAAACTTACAGGTTTAAAACTGTAAGAACCCACAAATCGAATCCATTTCCAGCTGGCTTCTCTCACTACTTCGCTTTCGAATGTGTTCAGTACCTCTTCGGTTAGCTTGTTCGGTATGTTGTTCTGTCGTGTGAGGTTAATACAGCCTTCAAGCGATTGAGGCATAAATAAAGCCGCCATACTAATAAGGAAGAGAAAGAAGTGACAAATGGACCCTGCGCACCTGGCGTGAACCCGGCCTGCTCGTTCTCGTACCAGAAGCGGTCGCCCTTGCGCGCGTGCTGAAACGTGTGCCCAATGAGACACGCCAGGGTGTGGCCGGCTATGCCCCCCTCCACTGACTCCTCGTAGATACCCCCCGCAAACAAATCTATGTCCGCCACGTCTCTGAAAAAGCAAATGAAACGAGTTAAAGCGATCAAACGCTTGTGAATGGTGACTCACAATTGTCGTGCAACCTGTCGTTGGTTACCATGCATTATACATTGTGTCGGTTAGCTATTCGAGCAGAAGCAATGGGCTACCATTTTTGCGTACAAAGCCCCGTACAATAAAAAAAGCTACAAAACAATGTAGATCTGGCTGAGATGTTTTTCTGTCGGAATACAAGGTTAGAGCACTTTCACCTACTATTGAATATAATACGAATATAGAAGCACTTATAAAAAAAGATGAGGCCATCCAGCTAACACAGAATAAAAAAAATTAATATTTTGATAAACTTATGGTGGTAGTGTATTTGACTGAAAAATGAATGTAAACATAGGTCATGCAAATATATGAACGAATGTTTTCTTTAATGTCATGAAGTTAGTCTGCAACGGGCCTCAACTGTGCTCATTGTTGCTTGCATCACGGCACCAGTGTATAGAATCGTTATGAATTATTTTGTATTCTTGTCTAATTTTTTTATCAGAAATATTCAATATAAAATTCTTTTTGTCTAACTTCTTCATTTCTTCAAATAATTATTTGAAACGCAAACTTGAAAAGCCTCACCAAAGGGCGCTTAAAAGAGCTTTATATTCCAAAGGGAATGCACAATAAGCTCTACCATGCAATTATCTCAAAAAATAGTCTTTTAACAGCTCGGCCAGTCAAATGCAGACGTTCCATCTTAAACTAAATTTTACACAAACTTGAGCTATCCCTCCAGTAGCACTCGCTGTAGCACTCGCAATGCAAGTTTTTATGGATGAAGGCCTGTGTTGATATTTTACCCGCGAGTTACGGTATTCAAATGTAGCAGCATTGTTTTATAGGCTGTTTTATAATGCTGCTTTTAATACATAACTATGATTTTAAAACTCTAAGCGACAGGCGACCTACACAAAGCAGCTGCTATGAAGAAAATACATCACGCATTGTAGTCTACTTGACATTGTACATGTAGACGACACTGAGGCGCTGTGGTGTAGTGGTTAAGGCAGCGGACTTCGAGTCCAGAGGACTTGGGTTGAAGTCCCCGCGCCGGTAACTATGAAACCATGCGTTTCAGGTACTTCAGCAAGGCTGTTAAACACACAAGTGTCGCTAGCTGCTAACCCCGTGCCAGACAATTATTTATTTGGTTGGCGTAAGGAAAGGCATCCGGTCGTAAAAACCCAGCTCCAGCAGTCCTGATCAGGGCGGGTGAAAACGTGTAAACCTGTGTGAAAACATGAACATTAACAGACTACACGATAAAAAGTAGGTTAGTTAGTTTAGGCGACACTGAATGGCATGCGCTGAATGGTATGCCAGTCTTGCGACACTGAATGGTACGCGCTGAGAATGACCGCTTAGCGCCTGGATTTCATAATTTTAGACTTGTCAGGTTTGAATCGCTTTGTAGTTGTTCCAATGTCTAAAATAAAATGCATTTGATTGCCTGCTTAACTGCAAATATGTGGAGAAACGTAACAACTTGTGATCAACAGATTTTCTGCATCTCCACACACTCCTGTCACTCGCCCTCACTCAGCTTGAGCCTCTGGTTTAATTTGTAGAAGTAATACACGTTCAATATTTAGAGAGGAGTGTTTAGCATCATAGTTAATTACACAAAAAGTTCACGGATCAAAAAGTCCTTTACCTGTAGACGCGCTTCAGTCTCTCCCGGTTTGCGGGGCGTGGCATCTCTGCGGCCAGGTCGTCAAACGTCCTCGCGCGCGTCATTCCACAGAACTCACGGTAGTCGTTGTATGCTTCGCAGCACAATATCGTCAAATAAACTGAGCAGTCATGACATGGTGTATTTTACTGTACTGCATATTACCCCAACTTGGAATTCAAGTTCAGCAAAACGATAGCACCGCATAAACTTTCGTTCTCTCCAATGATCTCGAGTTGATTTGATCACTGTTGTGTTGACAACTTGTCGTTATTGTACATTTATTTATTTATTCCACAATTGACTCTAGCATGCATTATGTGCAGAAGCATAACGTGTCCAAATATTGAGCAGTCCTAACGACGTAACAAATATTGCGTCAGGCTGGCTGAATTAGTGACCTCGATTTGCAATGCGTAGCCTTCAATACCTAATATCATTCCGTGTCACATAACGTGTAAACATCTAACTCTTTGATGGACTGTGGTGTCATATTGGTTTGAGAACTATTTTTCTGGCAGCTATGAACTGAAATGAATCATTGCTGCGCTGTATCGTCACAAACTTGTTTAACAGAGCAATATTTTTTATATTTAAACATAGTTTGCTGATTTTCTTAAAACTCATGTAGGAACTTTATTTGTTACATCTGTGTGAACCTTGACTTGGGGTCTTGGTGAAACCAACCAGTCTACGCCTACCAGTCTATGCCTACCAGTCTACAGTAGAACCACCACCAGCGACCATCAGCTGGTGCAATGGGGCATCACCTTTTCCCCGAAGGGACTAAAACAACAATACAACAACATGACAGCGGTAAAGAAAGAAACACAGACAAGGTGACGGTCTGGTGCACTCACTGCCGATGCCGTGATCCCTGCCGCGCTGTATATTGAGTGAGAGCAGGTCCATGCCGGGGCCGTGCGGGGGGTTCTCGCTGAAAAGGCTGCGCGTGACTTGCTTCGTGAAAAATGTGTCAAAGGTCTGCGAGGGCTCGCCCGCCAGGCCGCGGATGAACCCATCCACTCCTCCAGCCTCAGAGTCGTAGATGAAGATCGGGCGGTTGAACGTCTGTACGCATAGAACGTTTGCGTCGCATGACGTCATGATTTAACTCTCTATTACCTATGTTAAACAATAGTAATGGACTAATGCACGTCGGTGACGTATACTATAAATTACTATCAAACATGAAATGTTAGTTGCATGTTAATTTTGCGGTTTTGCCTCTTCAAAATATTGCTGCACTTAAATTTCACATTTTAAAGCACTGCCCATTATTTAGAGCTTCTGCAGCTTTATTTTGCTGCACGCAATTTTCTTGAGTTTGTGCAATTCGCAAAATTTGCGAAAATTACATGCACACGAAAATTTAATGTTTTACAGCAGTTTTTTCCCTTCGAGTCATGGCTGCACTGACACTCACCTATTTCTTGTTAAACATGATCATACCATATAAGATTCTAAATCTTTCAACAATCCTAGAATGGACGATTCATTGCTAACATCCTGCAAGCAAACTTTATTGATGGCCCAATTCAGCACCTGTTTGATTATGCTTTAAATTAAATCCGATGACTATTAAAATTTCTAAATATGCCTCAATAAAAAAGCACTATATTGTCTATATCTATTTTAAGCTAAACAGAGTGTCACAGCCAAGCTAAGTTTTAAACATAGTGATTACATCTACTCTATTTCTGGATAAAGTTTTTCTAACTCGGAAACAAGAAGCAGAAACGAGAAGCAGAGCTAAGCCCAGTCTGCTTCAGGATGACGCCCCATAACTCAGAAACAAGAAGCCAAGCCTAGTATGGTTCAGGATAGCGCTCCCTGCCTCACTAAGCCTCGTTTAGTCCAGGATGATGCTTCATAACTCAAAGACATGAAGCTAAGCCTAGTCTGGTTTAGGATAGGATGGCGCTCCATGCCTCACTAAGCCTAGCGTGGTTCAGTGTAGGGCTCCCTGCCTCACTAAGCCTAGTGTGGTTTAGGATAAAGCTCCCTGCCCCACTACGCCTAGTGTGGTTCAGGATAGCGCTCCCCGCCTCACGAAGCCTAGTGTGGCTCAGGATAGTGCTCCCTGTCTCATAAGGATAGCGCTCCCTGCCAATAAGCCTAGTTTGGTTCAGAATTGCGTTCCCTGCCTCAGACAGGAAGAGGTTGTCGTCGACGTGTTGGTGTTCGTTCGCGCGATTCAGTCGTTCGTTGAGCAGTGTGTGCCCGATGCGGAACGCAGCAGCGGCGAACGCGTTCGGCACCCTCCCGTCCACATTGGGGTCATAACCTGTTCATGACTAGATTATAACTGAAAAGTAGGCTAATCTGCGAAAGTTCTGAAAGATAAATATGGCATAGCTTCCTATGATACAGAATATATTTGCTACTGTCAAATTTGGTGTAGCTTTCAAACGAGTATCAATACTCGTTTGAAAGCTACACCAAATCTACTGTAGGGTTTAATTTAAATTCAATTAGCTAAATTAACCTGCTGGTTACTCTAAAACATGACACTTTCGCTTCATGTAATTTCTCTTCAACATTTTACTGCACTTAATTCTCATGCTTTTGAAGACTGCCCATTTTAAATAGCTTATGCAGCGATATTTTCGTGCATGTAATTTTCTCGAGTATCCCGGATTTCCAAAATTTGACAAAATGATATGTAAGTTTCATGCTATACATTAGTTAATAAGTATCAAGAGCGCTATTTTCCTTGTGCTTACCCTTGTAGTATCCGTCGGGGACGAGCTCTAGGCCGTGCTTGCGTACATACGCCGGTCCGAGCAGCAGTGGGATCCACTCGTTGTAGAGGATGTGCTGGAACATGGCGATGACGATCCGGCGCGCCTCCTCGAAGAGCCGCGCGCCGCCCCAGTGTGGGTTGAGAGCGTGCAGTGCGGCCTCCACGACGTTGTGCTGCCGCACCCACACGATGTGCACCATGCCCAGCCCGCAGTTCTCGTTGACGCGTGGGTCACCTGCGGAGATCATAAAACACTTCACTGGACCAACTAATATTATATATAGATCTTTACTTCACACGAATAGTGTAATAAAAGATACAACGTAACCAATACACATACATTGTACAAGAATACAGACAAAGAGAACTGCATTGTCGAATGTAAAAATACGAAATTGAAGTGCAAATCAAACCAGTCGTTTTCAAACTAAGACAACCGCCATTTTTTTTCACCAGGAATGTCCGAGCCATCTATAAAAAAAATATAATCTATAGATTATACTGCTATAAATAATTTAGATCAATTTCAGCTAACAGTAACATGACACATTCGTAATTATCTTAAATGTGGACATCAGCGACCAATTTGTGTGAAGATCGTGGAGAAAAATGTGAAGATCACGATAGGTATAATTAGAAGATCATGGACATGGAGATATAGATCAGAGATACAGATATAGGCAAAACAGAGGACAAATTCAAAATTACAAATATAGTAAAACGGAGGACAAATTCAAAATTAGTAGAAGTTACAGGTTTATGGAAATTAGACTTTCTGATGTCAAAAATGGTGTTATTGAGAGTACAATGTGAAGTTAATGATTTGAATGTGAAGCCCATAAGTGAGGGATAGACAGTGTATCCTCGTGGTTTTTGGAAAAAGGCGTTTCCTAGCCCCCCCAGTCATAAGTTTTGCACAGCAAGGAATAAAGACTCCATCAGCACTCCTTTCCCCGCTTACGAGTTTTGTTGGGACAGGGAAAATTTATTTTGGACAGGAGAATGTTACGTCTTCTCAATGCGTCAAATTTTGATGTGGAGACCGTAGAATTTATAAAATTAATTTATAAAATTATCTGTTGGACGATTTTCTGCTAAAAAGTAGGCAATGTTGGTGGCTGTTTGCTTGAAGTAACGCAGCCAGGCCTGCGATAGCCTATATTTAAACATCACTGTACCACGACAGATTGGATGTCATACGTGATCAAGGAAAAGACCATCTCAAACACGGCAAGATGATACGGGGTACATCGCATACTAAACAGAAGAACCTTTTAGGTTCTTCTGTTTAGTATGCAGAAGAACCTTTTAGGTTCTTCAACAAACTAAACAGAAGAACCTAAAAGGTTCTTCTGTTTAGTTTGTTGCACGTCCCAAGCATCAAAATTTGTCAAATGTAGCCTACCGATCATCGGCCTCTCTTAAAACACACAATACTGTAACACACCATAAATATATTACACGTATGTGTAGCCCACCCGTGCATCAGCAAATATCATAAGCAAAATAGACACCATTTTATGTTCTGTCTAACAAATTTTAACCGCAGCTCATTGTTTGGCGATTGTAGGCCAAATTCTTGCTTCGATTAACCAACTTCACATAAATACACTCCAAAAACATTTCAATCACTACAAATGAAGCCGATCAGAACCTCAATTGCCATCTCAGCTTGCAGCGAATTATTTCTGTGGTGACTTTTCTGACACGTCTTGCTTTCCATTATGCTTTTCCACAATCACAAGGATCACACACCCCCTGCAGGCCGAGGAACAAAAAATTGGCTTGCAGCCCAGAGCTTCCCGGGCGAGTCGTAAAAGGCAACTAAAGAAGGGGAAGCGGTTCTGTGCCGGCTCCCTTGCACAGAACTGGACTGTATATAGTCATAGTGCTACACACCGGTCCCAAAACTACAATAAAAAACAAGGAATATAATTTAATTTAGTATCCTTTTTCACCCGCCTTGCTTGCAATCGTTCGTTAAAACTTGTTAATAAAAGTTAAAAAGGATCGACAGGCCAGATTTGATCAAAAAGAGAAAGATTCCGGTAGCAAGAGACCTGCTCTGAAGCAGAAGACGGTCGAGTTGACGCTGTGACACATGCTGTTGGGGTCCATCTCGCGTGGCAGGAGCGGCTTGAGGTGCAGGCCGTGGTGGGGGTGCGCCACCACCCCCAGGCGACCGCGGGCTGCACACACACAAAAAATAAGAAATAAGTTGGGTTTAACATCCATTTCAGCGTCCGAAGTCATCGTAGGGGACGTCGCAGATGAATTTAGACCACCAAAGTATGCACGAAGTGACTGTCATTATTTGTCACAACGCTTAGTCTTCTTTGCATGTGAATCTTGTCAGCGTATTTGTTTGAAAGCGATGCCTAAGGGATTTCCACCCACCGCTCGCCGCTGCATGGCAGCCGATTTGCGCTATCAACATCAACCCGTCTATAGCCCGTTCTAGTTGGAAGACTTTCTCGTTTGTCAAAATTGAATTCTCTGTACAGCTAGAGCGGGGAGCTAACCCCGGCGCTCTAGCGCAGCAGTCCAGTGAAGATACCACTAGACCACACAGGCTTGTGAGACTGTGCACACAACAGAACGAGGTGGACAAGGCCAGCTTTAAATCTCCCCGCGCCCCGCGTCCGGGGGGACCATAGTTCAGAAGAGGCCCACCGTGAAAAGCACTTAATTGGACATAGCAATTTAGTGAAAAGACGGGAAAAAAACACATTCACTGGCGGTAATCTCCCTTCCCCCGACCCAATGGGGGCGTGTGATGTAGGAACATTTGCAGTCAATTTTGGTTTGAACAAACTTACACACATTTTATAGCACTTTCAATTTTCAAAATTCTAGAAATAAGCTTGTAGACAAACAAGATGATAGGTTCCACTATAGTTGTCAAACTCGCTACCGCGCGCTCTTGTAACATGAAAAGTGCACTATGCTATGCTGCGCACTAGTCAGTGCCGGATTTACAGCGGGGCGCACGGGCACGTTCCCCGGGCCTCTGCAAACAAGGTGGTCTCCGCAAATGATGCATATGGAATTTTTTACAGTTTTGCATTTGAAGCGCAACGTAGCCTGCAGCTCTGATGCAGCTACAAAACAGAGCTGAAGCAGCAAATTTACCAAATAATTTTGTAGCCTATATAATTATTTGATGAAGTTGCTGCTGCAGCGCAGTGGCGAACGGTCGTTCTCAAAACTGAAAGTAATAAAAAAATCACAGGACAACTATGGGTCAAGAAAGGCTCAACTGGCTTGCGCTAATGAGCATAGAAGTGACATATTGCGCGAACTAATGACTTACTAATAGACTTTACTACTATCATTGATGATTTTGCAAGCAACAAAAATCGACGACAGCTGTTCTAGATGAACAGTCACGTGCCTACATGTATGTGATTTAAGGGTTTCAATTGAATTAGGCCTAGCTATGCAACCTATGGATCACTGGTGTCCATATTTGAAGGCTTATTGTCATTGATACGACGTCATGCTGGACATGCATAAGATGATCTACGATTCGTAATTTTTGATTTATATGATAATATTATATAATTTTTATGATTTTTATGATTTTGTATTAATTTTTATTATAATATGATTCTTATGATGATAGTATATGATCTATGATTTGTATCGACTGACAAATGAGTCGATGACAATGATTGTGTCTATACGCGCTTGAATGATCAACGCCTATTTGTTGCGTCAAATATCAATTATAATTGTTCTAGAAGCAATATCCAAGAAATTTCGGAAAGGCCTACCAAATGCCGATGCGCTACTATATGCCGATGATTTAGCGACAGCTGAGGAGTCGGAAGAGCTGCTGATGGAGAGAGTAAAGATATGGAAAG
>JAQIWG010004940.1:0-15249 GCA_034695025.1 Chamaedrilus cognettii | reverse complement strand
AATGTTGCAACAAGTATTTTTGTGACATTATAGACTATTAATATGCATCAGCAAACAAAATATTGACTAAAAACAGTGTTTTTCGGGGGTGCTCTAATAATATGGCCACTACTGTAGAACATGCTTGTTTGCAACCTAATTGCTATAGCAGTCAATTTGACTGCTCTCGGTACTATTAGGTGGTTTGAAATCATAGTGCTTCTAGTGTTAAAGATATCATACCCACCTAGTCGCGTCGTATTGCTCGAGCGCTGAATGATTTATGGTTATTAAGGTTCCTGCAATATAATAATCGAATCAATTAAACATTTTCACACTTGAAGATGATCGCAGTGCAGATCGGCGATAAATAGAGTAATGTGCCTGCTCGTGCTGGGGTCACTTGACGGTGAGCTGAGGACACTGCAAATGTGTATACAGGGTGCGAAAAAAACCACCCCCAGCGGATTCACGAAAACTCAGCCAAAAAGTGATATTTTTGCTTCATCTTTTGAGGGATTGTAGCTGAGATAATTCGACACAAGTTCTGAAAATGTCACTTGAAAATTTGCTTGCATTCAAAAGTTATGAAACTTTTACCAAAAGAAGTTTTGAATCGTTTTCACTAACACAGTGATGCCTGCAAATAGCATTTTTGATGCCTACCGATATCCGAAATTCGTCGCTAAACAGGCAGTACCTATTTTTCCAGACTACCATGCATGGGGGAGGAAGGGGTGATGCATGTAAAGTTGATTGAGGACTGCTAGAACGTTGCGCCGCCCGCGTTTATCTTTCAACAAGAGGGCGCATCAGGTCATGTTGCACGGCAATCGCCGGAATGGCTTTAGTGTTACTGCCCAGACGTCATCCACAAAGATGAATGGTCTCCGAACCCTCCAGATCTAAATCCGCTTGACCATCATGTCTGGGAAGCGATGCTTGAAAGGTGCCGGATGCACAGGCCAAAGCCAAAGGACAAGGCCGAACTCAAGACGGTTCTGGAGGCGATCTGGACTGACCTGCAGCAGGCATCAATCGATAAAGCTGTTCTTGCCTTCAGGAAAAGTCTCAAGGGCTGCATCAGCGGAGACGGTGGCCACTGTAAGCATCAGATTTAGTTAGCCAGCGAAAATCGGCCCTTTTCAGGGCCATCAAATTACTCAAAGGGAATCAAAGAGCTCCGTTACTGAGACGCTACTTTATAAGTCAAAAACTCAAGCCGCTTAAACGTGTGATTGATTTAATTTTTCAAGTTTTTTACAAGAACTTTCATAACTCTTGAACGCATTCATGTTTTCTTTTGAAATTTGGGGACCTTGTGTCGAATTAGCTCAGATACAATCTCGAAAAATTTCAAAGATATATGTTTACTTTTGGCCACGTTATTGCGAAATCGCCAGGGAGTTGTTTTTTATGCCGCACACTGTATAGTTCGCCTGTATTCCGGCTGCAGGATATAATGCAGCCTGACTGCTAAAGGTCTCGTACATGTAGCTTACATAACCTACATGTACGTTTCACGTCAAACGGAATAGTGTGCGTGTCGCCAATGACATGATTTAGTACCCACAGACGTGGGCTAAACGTAAAATTTTTATTTCATACATTTTTTGTGGTATTTAGTTTACCACACACTTAAAAGCAGCAGGGACAGCTTTGACGATGAATGTCAGAAAATTAACAAATCAAAGTCAAGAAAACAACACAGATTCTCCTAAAAAACCACGCTTCAGCGAGACATCCTCTCAAATTTCACACGGCAAGACTTCCCCACACGTTCCACACAGCGAGACTTCCTCTCACGTTCTACACGGTGAGACTTCCTCTCACGTTCCACACGGTGAGACTTCCTCCCACGTTTCACATAGCGCGACTTCCCCTCACGTTCAACACAGCGAGACTTCACAACCTGCTGTTGACAAAAAAACCACTGAACGAAAAAGGCCAGAAGTGTTCGTAAAGGGTAAGTTACACTTGCTACATTTCAAAGTATAAATCTGTCATAAGAACGTTCACTTGTTTAGCATTTGTTTGAACTAGATCCAGTTACATTCATTTATGCTAGATTTTATGTCAGGGATGTGTATTGTGTTCATTTGAGATGCTGGAATGACGTATGACTATAACCTTGGTCATCAATCGCAACAACTACGAGCCAAAATAACTGTATGAAAAACCGTACTGTGACAGACACAAGAAAAAAATATGATACGCGGCAAGAAAGCCTCTTCCGTGACCCTGCTCATAGAGAGACCTTCAGAACTGAGCGTTTTAATACATTATGTTAGCAATTTATATATTACCAAAAAGTAGATTTTCATAGAAATTTAAAATCTCCAACAGATTGATAGGTAGGCTTCATTCGTGAGTCTGAACATTGGTGAACCGCAATTGTTCTGACCGTCACAATATTGGTCTCTATAAATCAGCGTCTTTATGATGTTACGGTGCTTTAAAAGTTGTCGGAAAATTAATATTATTATGTACTTGTTCTGGTATGTAAACTAATTTAGACATGACAATTCAATCCACTACGCAATTGCAGATTGATACAGTGACAATTGTCTATAGCCTGCTGTTGACTGCCGTGACCAGGGGTGACGGGCGATGCCGTGGCGGCCTTAGCACCCTGCGCTACAATGACATGGCATAAGCTAGAATGTAGAAGTTTCTAGAATTTGCTAATATTGGCCACAGTGTAGAGCGAGCTTTCCCCCTCCATTGACAGGTTAAATCGTGTCAGTGGTAGCCAGAAGGCCGAGCACTGTATCCTATAGCCCGCTCGCCACTGTTTCCATGCTGACTGTTGTAGTCGGCCTTGCTTGACTGTCCACTGCAGGGGCGGAGGCTATAGTTGGTCTATTGTAAAGATGTTATCTGAACTTGAAATGTTATCTGTTAACATCATATCAATGCAGCACAGCGATATACTTGCAATTTTCTATGTCTAACATGGCTAAACATATGGGGGTCCGAGAGACCCCCAGTCAGTATTTTACGTATGCGAAAAACAGTCGGTACTTCTACAGCTGTAGGGTTAAACTGTATTATTTGTATATTATGTTAGTTTTAATATAACTAATAGAATTAAATGTTAGGCATAACTTGGATTTTACAATAGTTTGTATGTATATTTAAAAAAAAATATCATAAAATTGTATTAAACGGATCAAAAGATCTGATATGAGTTCGAACTTTGAATGCTGAAATTTCATTTGATAAACAACTTTTTTGATAAAAATTTCTTTTTGTAAGTTTATTGCAAATTAATTTTAACATTAAATAATCTCTAAATTTGTTTTTACGACACTCTCCGAAGTTTGTTTAATTAATAGCTTAGATCTCACTGTGCTTGCACGCAAGCCTAGAGGCGCTGGCGCCATGGAGCAATAATAGCATTGTCGATAATCCTCTAATCAAGATCCGCCGAGACTTCCAACGAGCGTCGCTTTAGATCGTTTCATGGATTCATCAACATCATGGATTGCCGTCTAATAGATTCGCTGTTGGATTTCGCTCCACACTTCAAAATCGACAGGATTGAAATCTGAACTGTTCGAAAGCCATAATCTTAGAGGAATGACGTTTGACATCGTGACTTTGTATTGCATCACCATGTGTGATCAAAATTTTCAATATTTTGTAGCCTTGGAAAAAGCATTGGATAATGTTGTTGTGCATCCACGCTGAAGAAGATTGTGCCTAAAATGCGTTCTGGTTGCTTTTGTTCAGATTAAGACTTGCTAGTTTTAGCGAGAACGACTGAGCTGCTCGCCATGGCTCACGAAACACTCGTACAGGAAGTCCACATCACTCCTGAACAATGGCAACCACAAGGTAAGATTTATGATCTCAAAATTTAGCCACGCTGAATAATATGGAAAAGATGTTTAACATTCGAAACAGACTGAATCGTAGAATTGTGGCAGAAAATTGCTATTCTCTATTTCGTTGCCGATTTCAGCAAAAAAGTCGGCAATAGAAAAAACGCTTGTATGTTCTTGCAAGAAACGAGGCGATTTTCTGGTGAGCTAAATTAGTTTGATGAGCTTCACTCTAGCTTTCGAAAGTCGGTTTGCCATACTGCAATTTCTACTCCTTTGTGCAAGTTTTGCCAGGCGCTCCGTTGCTTCGCGCACACAAATGCGGCGAACGTGATACGCTCCCAGATTTAACGCGGAATACATTTCCTGGAGTCGCATTATTTTTCATCAGCTCAAGAATGACCTGGGGCCCAGGTCGCGGTAATACCTGCTAGACCCCACGGGATTACCGCGGGAATGCAGATCATTTTCAGATAGGCTGCCAGACTACTGCAGTAGTGAAGGCAAATGTTATGGAGACGCAATAGAAACGGAATCTAAATTTGTAATTGAGTCCTACCAGTGGTAATCGCATTTACGCCGTTTATGAGAAGAAACTTTTAATAGGCGAGATATTTATCGATGAAAGAGCAAAGGAGATCGCGACAAAACGACTAGGTGATTTATGAACCGGCAGCTTCAGGGGGAACGCATTTATGGGCACTTGACTACCATCACTTGACACTTTTACTAACGTTGTTCACATATCGGCATGTGCACTGTTCATTGATACAGTATCAATGAAATAAACTACTAACGACTTTACTGCCCGAGCAAAAAGCATTTGATGGTTAGCAGACTAGCGTGTGATAATGAACGTTAACATACCTCATACAATGAGGCGCTCTTACAGGGAGTTCCACTGGTGATAACCAAGTTTTTTTATGCAACCAGCTTTTACCCTTTCATCTGCCATAACTTTTATCTACCCTTTTGTCTGGCTTGAAGTTATGACATGCTAAGCCTTATAATTGAAGGGCTAGAAAATGGTTTTAAGTATTTTTATGACATTACGTAAAATGTTTAAAATATTCAACATCATATCAACGCCTGAGTAGTATTTTCTCCTTTACATCATTGAAATAGTGATATTGGCTGCTCATGATAACGCGCTGAATACATTGAATAAATAAGTAAATACATAAAAGTTGAGCCCCTGCAGCACTTCGAGCATAATTGATACTCTGGACCATATGGCCTAACATTTGTATCGCACATAAATTTGACTTAAGATTGTTAAATCGTGCAAGTGCGGGATCGGATGGGAGGGAGACAACTGTTGTGGGATTATGCGAGGTTAGGGACAGCGTTTTGCCATGATGCGAGAATTGAGCTGGGATGGGGTTCAAGACTGCGGGGATGGGATGGGCATGAGCATTTGTTTCACGGCGCTTATTGACCGTTTGTTTTTGCATGTATGCAGCGGCGTCGCCAGGGTTAGTATCACCCAGCGCGGTGACTACATTTGTGTATTGTAAGATCCGAAGGATACAGCCTGCCGGGAAGTCGGATCTGACAATCAATTGCCACAAAATTTTGTCACCTGACCCTGCTTCCTGAAAAAATGGGCCATAGCAACCAGAAAAATCTGTGCACTCTTGGAGGGATAAAACTCAGCTAAAATTCATTATTAAAATAAGATTACAAACCTGTAAAAGCCAGAAACGCCCCCATTGGAGTACAGCCAGAGCATGGATGGCAGAGCACACAGACTTGGCCTACATGCTGGGGTAGACAAACAACTCCATTGTGTTACCCCCTCTCGCGACCGGGAGAGTGGGGTGGGGAGGAGGTACGATGCTAACATATTTTAGAAGATATTTTTGACAGTCGGGCAATGCTTTCGGTTTTCTTGAGAATAGCAATGTATTTTTTTTTGTATTCTTCAAATCTGGGCTATACGCAAGTAAAGCACACCAAAATGCTTCATGATCATTTTTTGTCGCATATGTACTAGATAGAATATTAAGGTTTATGTGGCTACAGTGGAGTCTGGCAGTTAGTATTTTGCACTGAGCCGAGCTAGACCAGCCCGCTGCCAAAGAGGCGCGGTATAGATGGAAAAGTGTTCTCAGGCTACGGCTCGGCAGGACTCGCGACCTTACAAGGACACGCTCGCTCCTTGTATGGGGCGTCGATGCAGGAATGCAGCGCTAAGAGCGCTAGAGCTAGAAACCGAGATCCGCTAGCAACTGCAGGCCACGGGCGACTAGCCCGGTCTATAAAAAAGAGACTGCGCGCTCTGCACAGGACCTTAACCAGACACCCATACCTTACAACCTTACCATCTCACTACCTCACCTACACCTGACCTCACGAATCTAGAACCTTACCTAACCTAACCCTAATCTTTAAGTATGACGTGAATAAAAGCGATGCCGTACCCCTATATCTACCGAGTGCTCTACTACTACAAGCAATACTCTTTAGAAGACATACGTATGTTTTCGCATTTGGGCGTCACCTCTGAAATGGTGTTACCCGGTGCGATCCACAGCCCCCGCACTCCCCTAGCGACGCCACTGTATGCATGACATTGTATATATATACATGTTATACAATTCATTGTATTGTACAATACATTGTGCAATACATTATGCCTAATGGGTTCTGTATGTCTGAAAGTCAATGTGTACGCATGTATCACAGGGGCTCGAAGTCTATTGCCTAAATAAAACGTTTGAAGCTAGTTGCCTAATTAGAATTACCTTGATGTAACTGCCCTTTGAATACTGTATTGCAGCACGATAGAAAAATACAACAATAAAGCATCGCGGTTGGCGTATTCTCAATAGATTCATAATGACAAACAGTCTGCCGGAAAACATCCTGCAAATGACAAGAAAACATAGAAAGTAAAATACCAAATGGACTTAAAGTCAAACGAAAATATAAGGCTGTTAGAGAAAAGTATGGACTAGTCAAAACTAGGTATTATATAAATGACAGGGGTAATTAGGCAAGGTGGGGGAAGTCAAACCGCCACACCTCCGTGAAGTTCCCCACTCGAGAACTTTGTGCGTTTAGTAGTGAGGCTAGTTCCTTCGCTGTTTTGTATTAAATAGCAGAATGGCACGGCGCATACTCCGCGCAAATTTAGTCATGCCGCGCGTTACATCGGGATGCAGCGCATCCGCGTCACGCGGATTGATCGCGCAGCGGCTGCTGCATCCGCCGAAACCGCTGTATCCGCAGTCGGATCTGCTGAACTACATAGACGAGTCCGTCGAGGGGATAAACGACACATTTCCAGGAGCACTAGTGATACTGGCGGGAGACCTAAACACGCTATCTACCCAAGACATCGTAGAACGCTATCTACCCAAGACATCGTAGACCGGTCCGGCCTATCGTTGATCATAGACCAACCCACCCGCGGTCAAAGCAAGCTTGACCGGATCTACGCCTCGGACCCTTCCTGCTACAGCTGCATGAAGATTCTGAAGTCAGCGGTGAAGTCCGATCACTGCGCCATCACCGCGTACAACGGCGAGGCTCGCATCGAGCGCGGCAAGACTTCAACGGTTTTTACATACAGGAGAAAGTCGCCCAATCAGCATGCGCTCTTCTTGGTGGCGGCGCGAAGTGAACAGTTTCTGCCCGTGGATACCAGATGTAGCATCCAGGAAGCCTTCGACTCCTTCTACTGCGCGGCGCTAGGTCAGCTCGACAAATTCTATCCAAAGAGGAAGGTCAGCATTGCATCAGGAGAGCCCAGCTTCATGACGCCGGAGGTCAAAGCAATGCTGCGCAGAAAGAATAATCTGACGCGATTGGGGCGCGTAGAGGAAGCGGGTGCGCTGGCGCAACGTACTGGCTCAAAAATTATTCGTAACAACACGGCGCAGCTACGCTCTACAGGGGTGAACATTGATGCAAAGGAGATGTGGGACAAGGTCAAGCAGTTATCAGGTAAGGGGCGGGGGCGTGGAGCAGTGGTGTGTGACGTCACAGCCTCTGAGCTCAACGCACACTATGCAACAATTTCCCACGACCAAGGCAACGAACCACCTCCGAAGAAGTCGACGGTGAGTCTGAATTGCGAGCCGCTGACGCTGTGGCAGATTTTCTACGCACTCCACCATCTCCAGACTACAGCAACAGGATTAGATAATCTACTTGCCTGGTTCCTGCGGTTAGGAATCGCAGCTCCCATCACAGCTCTATTCAACCTGTCCACCACATCCTTGAGCATCCCTTCGCAGTGGAAACGCGCTTCCATACTACCCATGGCAAGCCCAGCCAGTAATCGGACTTCCGCCCAATATCCATCACCCCAGTGCTCAAGCGAATGCTGGAAGGCTTCGTCGTCAGATAATACATATGTGCCTCCCTGTCCTTGGCTTCTTCTCCCCTTCACTTCGCAGCTCAATTTGCCTTCAGATCCACTGGATCAACAACAGCCGCCATAATCACGATGCTCCACACGGTCACAATATCCTCAACTCAAACCCATACGTCGCCGTCTACGCGCACGACTTCAGCAAAGCGTTCGATACTATACGCAAC
Organism: Chamaedrilus cognettii; assembly: GCA_034695025.1. Lineage (NCBI taxonomy): Eukaryota > Metazoa > Annelida > Clitellata > Enchytraeida > Enchytraeidae > Chamaedrilus > Chamaedrilus cognettii. The sequence goes on along the minus strand of JAQIWG010004940.1, from coordinate 6,895 downwards.
AGCACCCTCATGGAAAAAATGGCAACGCTTCAGCTCCCAGACTGCCTCTACAACAGGCTGGTCGAGTTCCTCGAGGGTCACTCACACTGTACCAAGTTTTAGAACAGTACGTCAACCTTCGCGGATATAAACGCGTCAGTCATCCAGGGGTCAGCGCTGGGCCCAGCCGCATACTTCGCAACGCGGCTGATCTCCGCCCTGTTCAAGGGGGAAACGCGCTGGTCAAATTCGCAGACGACACATATCTAATCGTCGCGGCGGAAAGAATCGGCACTCGTCACATCGAGCTGCGCAACGTTGAGGCGTGGGCGATAACAAACAGGGCCGACGCTCGGCAGTATGCTGCCGACATCAATGCAATTAAATTGGCATCCGATCCCTAGAAAGTTAATCGGAGGCTAATAATAGAAAGGGCCAGCGTTAATGGTTCGGCGTTTCCGTCGCAAATATCATTTGAGCCAATCTCCAACAAGACGAGATCGGGGTGTATTGGACCGATGCGATGCAATGCAGGTTGGATCGACCTACAGCATCTACTACACGCCTCTGATAACCCGACGAATGATAAGTCGAAGTGATCTGGGTTCAATCTGAGATTGGCATAGTCGGGTCCGTAGGTTCATCGCAACAAGCTAAAGATTGCAATCGTGCAGTGAACGAGTGTCCGATGCAATGAACTCGAAAAGGTAAAAACTATTTCAGATGCCATGATTAGGCCTACCCGTAGTGATTTTGTGGACCTACGGTCCTCAGAATAATTATTACCAGAGTAGCGAAGTGTCGCACGGTCTCCGCGGTGGGGAGGGGGGCGGGGGGTCGAGGGAAACGCGATTGTGAAGCCGAGATCAAAGCTATACCAGCGCGATTTAATTGAAAGTTCATGATTTAGACTTACGAGTTGACTTCTGTGAAGAGATAGAATATCTTCATTGCATTAAACTGTACTTCACAATTATGCCTGAATCTTGAATCCATATAGAATATATTTTTTTTGTCCTAAAAAATCACAAATTGTTCAAAGTTAACTCCACGAAGATGGATTTCAGTAAAGCAATATTTATGTTAAGTCGGCGTTTTAACCAATTACTAGTTTTGAAAAGCGAACAAATACCAGGCGATTCTTTTAAATTTCAAAACAAAACTGAATCACAATTAGCATGTGAAGCGTGTAAAAAGTGGGAAGAACTCGGACCGTAACCGTAAAAAATGAACGAATTACAGGTAACTGACTAAACCAACGATATTTTAAACAAATAAACTTGTATAGGCCTATTTAGTTTTCAAATATGTTATTCGTTAAAATACGTATGTGAAGATGAGTTGTTTAGTTAAATTTTTTCAAACACTTAATTGCTTCTTCTTTAGAATAGCGTCTCTTTTGTGTAATGCACATACACGCATGTACCAACTGACAAAATTATATTTATCTCACATGTGCATTTGTTTCGCATGTTTATTGCTGACACGGAGGTAAAGAAATTTTAAGCATCATATTTTGTTGATACTTGTTCTAATATGCTGATGGAGTTGGAAACCTCTTCATGGAAGTGTTGAGAGATCCCTGATATTTTGAACGTGTTCGACATGAAGTTGCGACGTATTTGCGTCACGCATAGTAATTGATTGTAGGACAGAACTGACTCTTTATAGGTTTTCTGAAATATATTTAAAACTTTCGAATTTTTGTGTCTATTGGCCGATGTCAAAAACTAACTTTACGTTCGAACGTTTTTATGTAATCTTTGCAAAGTCTCTTAAAGAATATTTGAATTTGTTGCAGATATTGTTATATTTGTGTTTACAATTAGTGTTTGACGATGTAGAAAAAGAAAAAACTAGCATTAATAGCTCAAACTTAATTATACAACTGTATGCACATTCTGGTAAATTTTGTCCTGAGAGCATTTTAATTTTTACCGTTTTCTTTGAAAAAATAAAAATTTTCGTTAAATTTTTGTTTACAAGTGTGATGTAGAAGTTTTTGCAATTTGATCGATTGATGAAATAATTGATCTTTTAACGAAAATATTTGAAAAAATATTTGAAAAAAACCCATTTTTGTTTTACTTTTATTTTACTTTTTTATTTTAAAGTATATGCTTATGTTTTGACCTGACAAACGAATTCCTCATTTTTGAAATAGCTGTTTAAAAATATGAATGCAAATGTAAATAAATACAAATATGTTATAATTCAGGGGAACATCTCAGGTCAGTCGTTCTTATTCCATGTTGCTCTCCGACAATTAAGTGGACCAGCGATCTCCAGATAATTGCTGAGAGACTGTATCGACACAACACCTCTAATTGCACTCCCCACCCGTCAAGAACCGTACCGACTCTCTACATTAGAACAATAGAAAGGATCGTAGTAGCACAATAGCCTGCGAAGGTGCTGCGCTGATGAAGCGATGACACTAGAACGTGGAAACAGAGTCGAGAAGGCCAAGCCTAACTCCAGTCAAATTTTGTTCAGTTGTGTATTGTCAACGTCTGCTAAGACCAGTAGCTGCAATCAAACTGAGCGATCAAGCCTTTCCGGTTCCGTGGATTTGACAACGCAGCTGACTCAACCTCTACGAGGAAGGGCTGATGAGCGTAGGATTGTTTGCTATGGGTGGAAATACTTAGTAGACCCCAAGGGTTATATAATAACCTATCTGCTGGGGAAGCAGTGGTCCATACCCCTGTTGTATATGACAGTATCGCCCATTTGACATAAACTTACATGTGACATTGCACGCTGCGCGCACTGGCTGTACACACGCTACACTATACATTGTACAATAAATTATTCACATTATACAATACATACATTACTATACAATTGTACATGAACATACTTGACCGTACTTACAGCGCATCAAAATTTGTAGCGGAAGCACGGATTATTTTGCGAGTGGTATATAAATATAGTAGGTGCGGAGGAAGTATTACAAACTCGGTGTATGTAGGCCTACAGAGGATGGTTTAAAAAATTATTTGACAGATATTTGAAGGATAAAAAAAAATTTGTCTGTGGATCATTGCAGGCAGTTTGACCAGGAGTATGAGTAGGCTCGTACGATAGTAGTAATATCGTAGACTCGATATTTTCGAGCACAAATTACTTTCAATTTGTATGTCTTTGAAGATTATCATCGAGTTCTGAGGAAAGCAACGTCGACTCTAAAGTTTCATCTTGAGTGTCAGTACGGCCTTTTGTGTGAAATCACAACCTTTGGGATACTATCAGAGGAGCAACGCGAGAATGTTAAGGAATACAAGAGAAATCGATTCAAGCAGAACGACACACTGTTACTATTGTTGTGTTTACAAGTGGAGGTTGATAAATATGAAAACTTTCTATTGGCGTTGATAAATACTAACCAAGCTCATCTTGCCAAGTATATCACCCGAGAAGGAGGTAGGCTTATTGAAGTGGCAAGTAATATGTGTTTATTAGTATATTTCAATTATCAGTTATTCAATTTAAAATTTAATTCTTTTGTAGATTGTGTCCATATTAAAACGAAATGACTGAGTTAATAACTGTTGTATGCGCCAAGCCGTGTCAATTACATTCTAATCGCATTAACTAGAATGAACACTTGCTATTTCGAGCAGCTTTGATACAAATTTCATCGAACGATAAAAAGATATGAGTGGTCAAATTGGCGCACAAAAACACGTCCATGAAGCTGGCATATTGTTTATTGCTGTTTTCAATCTTTGATACATGCAAAAAATTGTTCTCCCCGCGCTGTATCTTGCTACTATGTATCTTTGTTTTTTTCTTTTGCTACGTATTTTGCTGCAGCGATAGAATATTCAAATTTGTGCCACTTTTCGGTTTGTTCCATGCGTCATGTGTTCTACATATACGTTGGTGTTTCTAAACTTTTTAAACCAAGCATCATTCTGCAAATCGCGACAATTAACAACGCGTCATTTGGCGCTTTGAGTACCGGTATCTCTCCCATACCGTTTATTCCATTATTTCACGTACCTTTCACATACGGAACAAATTTTTGTCGAAATATGAATGGTGTAATTCTAGATCGGTAACAAATACCAAACTGCAACATAAGAACAGTATTTTCATTTAATTGTTTATGTAAACAGTAATAAAGCAATCTGTCAGCTTGATGGACATGTTTGTGTAGATCAATTTTGACCTTTATGTTTTTTACCGTTTGATGAAATCTGTATAAAATTGGTCAAAATTGCAAGTGTTCATTTAGTAAGATGGCCAGAGGTCGTGAACGAATTTGAAGTACAAAATGACTTACTTAATGAATGTAGGCTGCTATAAATTATACCAGCATGTACATATTTATAATTAAATTCTACCTGCCAAGTTTCATAGGGCTACAGGTGCCGCAATTATTACACTTGTTAATAGCACGACGTCATCATGCGTACATGTAGGCCTATTCTGACTATTTACGTAAGCCTATTTTGAGCACGTCGTTTATCAAACGTCACTAGTTACGCAGCTGAAGTGTAGCCTAGATGGCCTACAGAATAATTTATGAAGGTTTTGAATTGTTCTGTCTACAGTAGAGTTGTCATAGAATAGAGCTGAGATCATTTCGCTGCTATATATAAGGTAAAGTATAGTTATGGTGTCAAATCAAAGCTAGCCTGCTACAAGTAGAGCGATGGGTGATAAAACGAGATAATCGTTACAAGCTGGATATTTACATGTACACAACTGTTACAGTGCAGAATCGAGGCAAGGTGAAACAAGAATCAATTTGAACTGAAAGTGCATGATTGCTCATAAATGTATACATGTAAAGCCAGAAAGATTGGAGCCTGCGGAAATTGGCACATAGATTTAAGAGTGAGCCATAAAAAAACGTGCCCCTGATGATATCGCGATATCTTCTTCAAATTTTAATATTTTGGCCTACTTTTTTAAGGGATTGTAGCTGAAGTAATGTGACACAAATTCTGAAATTTGCAAGATAAAACTCGCTTCCGTTCAGAAGTTATCATACTTGTTTGAAAAAAAATCAATGAATTGCTTGAACCAAGGCATTGAAGTCTATTTAAAGAGCTACGGAGCTTGGGCGACCTGATTTCCTCTGTACTATTTTGTGGTCCTGAAAAGAGCCGATTTGCGTTAGTCGTCAATCTAACGCTGGTGTTCAAAGTGATTGCCATATGCTCTGACACACGCCCGAGGCTTCTTTCTGAATGCCAGCACTGCTTTGTCAATCGGATCTTGCAGCAAGTCATCCCATATCGCTTCCAGAACAACTTTCAGTTCCGCCTTGGTCTTTGCTTGGGATTGTGTGCCTGGTACTTATCAAGCATTGCCCCCCACACACGGTAATGCAGTGAATTTAGGTCTGGGGAGTTGGTAGGCTACTCGTCGTTCTTGATGACATCCGGATAGTCCTGATCCAGCCAATCCTGTGCCTGGCGGGCGGCATAGGCCGGCGCGCCATCTTGATGAAAGATGAAGGCGGCGGGCACAACGTTGTGATTATCTTCGATCAGTACAACCATTGCGCAAATTGGCCCTCTCCAGGGCCACCAAATGGTACAAAGGAACATCAGGCCGCCCAAGCTCTTCTAGCTCCTTAAGTAGGCGTCATTGCCTCGGTTCAAGTGATTTTTAAAATTTGTTTTAGAAAAAGTATTATAACTTCTCAACGGAAGCGATTTTTGTTTCTCAAATTTCAGCGTTTGTGTCACATTATCTCAGCTACAAAAACTGAAAAAACCAGGCCAAAATATGACAAGTTGGAGAAGTTACCGCGAAATCGCTAGGGGCATGTTTTTTATGACTCACCCTGTAAATCATTGTTCTTCTTACACACGTACTTAACACAAGTATCCTTCTTTTCAGCTTCAGCGATATATACTTTCCAATTAGAATTAGTGAGAGCTCTTGAAACTTTTTCTCCCGCATCTCTTCGTCATCGCCCACGCAATAGTAGGACACAGTTAGTATGAAATATGAAAATCAAGTGGGTCATGAATGATTATAATGGAAGAAATTAAGACAATCAATCAACAGGTCAAGAGATTGGTAATAAACGGAGTAATGTCTGTTTTTTACTTTTGACAATAGGCTAGGCTCTCGTCTACGTAAACATTTTTATATGCTATAGATTTGGACTCGTTGGGCGATGAGAGACCACTGTCTGAAAGGGAAAGGGCTCAGCTGCAGGCCCTTCGGACGTTCTTTACTGATAGGATCTGCCTCCATGGATTACTGGATATGCTGTTTGCTGAAAAATGTATCTCTGACAGACAGCTGTGCGGTGTAAAGCAGTCAGGAAGCAAATATGATCAGATTGACGAACTATGTGAGATACTGGAGAGACGCAGCTACTCGCAGTACAAGATCTTTGGAACCTGTCTCAGAGAAACCGGGCAGGAACACATTGCTCGTCAGATTGAACACAATGGAGGTAATAAATATGATTTTTTTTACTCAATGTTGCATTTTATTGACATAATATTATAAAATATACTTAACATATAAACATTCTGTAAGAGAAAAAAATATTTTCATCTGATATCTTTTTAGGATAATATTCTATCCTAGGCTTCTACAAACTTATTTACAACGTCGGGTATAATTCTAGATAACTGTTTATTCTACATGTAGTTCATATGAGTTCATCTTCGATCTTTAATCGGTTCATGTTTTTTTCGGCTGCACGAGCTGTTAGATGATTGTAAGCTAAGGTCTCAAGCCCAGCTACTACTCTACGTCAACGCGTAGTAGGCCTACTATGTGATGAGCCTGAGGATTTATGTAGTAGTCTAAACCCACTGATACATACTGGTGGTGATAGCTGAAGACGGGTGAATTTCGCTTGTTGTTTCACATAAATTGAATAGTTCAACGACACGTTCTAACTTTCAACGGTTCTATCGGGTGATTTTTTGGA
>JAQIWG010004939.1:0-15250 GCA_034695025.1 Chamaedrilus cognettii | reverse complement strand
GAACAAAATTAGGGGGTAAGACCGTAGTATTTCAAAACTTAAAAAATAAGTGTCACCCTAATATATGAAAATATATATATATATATATTATATATATGCATATAATATGGAAATATATATGAATATATGGAAATGTGCGATGTTGTTCTTCTAGGAAGAGATTGAGAGAGAAGCAAGGGTCCAGTCAGTGCAGCAGCAAGAGATTGTGACAGAAGACTGCGTCAAAAAAGTTTCTCTCTCGCTGAGAATTTACTCTGAAGATCTGGTGAATATTTTGCTCTCAAATTCAATTATGCAATATTCTAAATTCAATATTTATATCACTGGTGAAGTGATCAATATGATATCATCGAGATTTGCAACGAATTAAATTGTACTAAAGGCTATTAATACTTGTATCGTCCATGAAGCTTTGCATAATGGTCGTGAAAGGCTAATTGTTATTTTTGTTATGAAGTCTGGAATGCGATTGATAGCGTGAGCCACTAACTTATTCCTGGCGTGCTGGTATTCTACCTGAAAATTTTAATAATTATAATAGTTAAGTCACTTGAATATTTTTGGCCAACTTAATCACCTGGGGGGAGCAGGCCAATTCTTTGTGCTTCATAAACTGATTGTGCTCATCTGTTCCTAAACTTTTGTGCTGAATTTCAGGTTGAAAAATTGTCTAATTTATACTTATATTTTTTATGAGACTTTGATAAATAGGAAGCGGTATAGCCATACCTCAGTAAATTTTGATTGAACCAGAATGAGATGTGATGCTCTCCTGGTTGTGTGCAGATGAAAGCAATAGAGTCTCGGACGAAGCATGATCCATACACTGCACTGCAGCGAGACAGGCTGGTGAGTTGTCAGCCTTTGTCAATGTAAAATTTGCATCAATTATCGTAGTGGGTGGTATTATTATCTTAACTGATTGTGATATACATTTCCGATACTGTCGATTCATAATCATTGTACCATAATAGATATTGAATGCGTGTTCGTTTAGAAAGATTTAAAGCCTCTCCTATAACATCAGAATGTTGAAACTGAAAGAATAATTATAGAATATGTTGGAATTGTTGCTCTTGTTCATTCAACACAAAGGCTGGCAATAATAACTGAATTGACTTAAGTTTACTTGGATCAATATTGGTAATGAGCTCGAATCTTTAATAGTTTGGTATTTCTTAGGATTATTTCATATCCGGTGGTGTTTTTATTAAGCAGATGTTTTTTTTATGACGGACGATATATTTTATTTATTTATTCATTAATTTTTATCATAATTTCCAAAAAAAAAGCATCCAGTACACAATTGTGTGCCAGTGCCTATAGAAATACCGATGTACCTATAGCAATACGGATAAAAACGCATGAAATGTTGCCGAAAAAATTACTTAAGGCTATGAATGCACTAGAAACCTTCTATCGAGGAGGTGTTAATAAGTTGCGTTGACTCAAATCGAGATCAAAATCAAGACTAGGCCTCAGACCCGCCAACCCGCGCGGGTGAATCGCAACCAAACCAAGGTCTAACCGCCGTTCACCCGCGGTGATCCACCGCAATCCAACCCCAACTCGCATCACACGGGTGAATGTTAAATTCTGAATTTACACCAAACGCGTCGAGAGCATGTGATAGAAAATATAGACTACTCACCAGACATGTGGTTAACGTTGTATTAGAAAGGCTGCTTGCATGTGGAAAGATTTGCTAGTTGTGAGGCTGTTTGACTGTAGTTGATGATGCTCTGTCTGCAGCCTCTCTATCAGAAACCGAGCGATGTCAGGATCATTCAGGAAACTGCTAGAAAGTAAAAAACTCTCATTCTGCACCGAACGACCTTTTATGTCTGTAGTTTTGTTTGGTACGTTGTTGCTGTACACTCAAGGCATTGCAATAAATACTATTTAATTCGTTATTCTTCGATTTAAATTTCTGAAATGTCGATGTCTATAATTATAGTTGTTTGCGTGGCCCCTGTATAGGTGAAGAATCTTTTTGCATAGATCTATGAGTTGTGATTGGGCATTCATTCACAGATTTGAGCATTTCAAGGATGTGCTCGTGCTCGTATTGAAGCGACGAAGAGAGTGTAAGAAAACGAGGGTAAGGAGTAAGCATGGAATCATAATGTCGTTCATAATTATGTCGCTACATTTCTGCATAGAGCTGCAAATCTATCAACTCGAATGGAGTGATGTTTAGTTTTTTCAATCCACTGAAATCTCAAGCTTTGCGTTCCTCACTAGCCTTGCTTGTCTCTGCAAAGCAGCGCTGTAATATTGACATTCATCCTCGCCTATCGGCTAAACTGAATCAGTTTTTTGAGCGTACTAGGGGCAGTTCTAACGGTCAACATGATACGTTAGCTTTTAGATTAGCTCTTAGATTAGCGGGACTGTTTCAAAAATTTGAAGAAGCTAAGCCATTTTGAGTCATCGTGTGAGACCCTCGGTTAGAGTAGGCTTGATGCTTATTTTGGAACTATTGGATTAGAGCAGTGTTCTATTCGTGAGGATATAAATATAGCAGTGCAGCCAGTGTGTCTAGTTATGATGGTGTGTGTTGCGTGCGTAGCTTGCGCGCCTGAGCGAGCAGCGCGCGCAGAGGATGGATGCGTGGAGCGCGCGCATGGTCTGTGGCGAGGTCCTGGGGGCGCGCCTGAGCGTGGAGACCGTGACGAGGGGCGTCTTTGAGACCGTCTACCCTGAGCTGAGAAAGGAACGAGAGAAGAGACAGAAAGTGGAGACGTGCGTCTCAGCCACTTCTCTTATTTGTTGCTTAGCTTATGCTTTTTCCACATTTATTGTTTCAGTGCTAAATACTGGCGCGTAGGAACGTCGTATCGTACAGAAGTCGTAACGAGGTTAAGCAAGAAGCGCATTGTTTGACGTGTGTATTTTGTTTGTTTGAAGAAATAAATGGGAATAAAAGATGTTAACAGATATTTTCAGTTTAATATAATCGTACTACTCGTAACCACATAGCGCATTCATGATTTCATATGATCTGGATCTGCTATCCGAATGTTGCTGTGCAGTTTAAGATACAGTTGCTTGTGCATTCTATTGCAGATAGAAAATTTGTCTTAACGTTAGGGTCATTGTATCTTGCATTTCGAGTTTGATATTTAAAATTTGCTTTTGTATTTTTGCTTATATATCTGTTTGCGCTTTTGTTGCGTTTAAATGCAGCTTGTGGAATCAGACGTGTAGCCGAAATAAGAAATCGATCGGCAACGACAGTTTCAAAGAGAAGGTGGTCGATTCGTGGAGATCGCAAGCTGCCAGAAAATACCATCGGGTAATAAGTGCTCTGTCGACTGTCGTTTTTAGCTTTATCGTCAATTTTTGTCAAATGATAGCGTATCTCTCTAGATCTCTCTGAACGCGTCACTACATAACCTGAGTGTTTCCTGTAACAGAAAGGTTGAGAACCCCTGCGCCAGATTAGCCACTGCGCATCGCCGCGCCAAACTTCTATTTGCAGGCACTTGCAGTCATTTGCAGACGTTTGCAGGCATTTGCAGGCATCTCCAATGACGAGTTAATTTAATTACAATTATGAATTGTGTAATAAAATTGATCAATTGTTGTCAAGTTCATGGATTGAGAGGTTTAGTTTATTTACGTATTGGTAGTTAATTAATTTTTTTAGGTATGGTATTATTGCAGTCTATTTTGGTTTAACTTTTTAGTTAATTATGTTGAAGTTTGGAATCCTCAGTGTCTTTATGTTCGTCATCTCAATACTTTAGTCGATGTGTGTAAAGTACACATTATTATTCTTTGATTAATAAACTAAATATTGAGAAGAGGTAAAATAAATATTAAAATCATATTTTTTATGCCGATAGTTTTAATGATGATCGTCTATTACAAACTACCAGATTGATGAAACACGGATGCGCGGTCTTGCCATGGAAGTTATTCCTCCAGTGGCGTACGTGTCCGATCAACTACCAACATTTCTGGACACAAACCGCTGGCTTAATCGGTGGAAGAAGGAGGGGTTGAAGCCAGCCAATGAGAGGCCTGAGGGCGGCAGAGATGACCATTGGACGCAGCGGGAGAAGGAAATCTTTGTGAAAGCTTTTATCATGCGGCCAAAGAAGTTTGGCTACATTGCTCAGCAAGTGGGAACTAAGGTTTGTACTGTTAAGTTCAGTTTGTCTAATTTTTATGTATCAAGTGTGTCAAGTTTAAATACAGATGGTTTGGATAAAATATAATTTTTGTTTGAACATGTGCGCTAAAAAGTGGCATAATATTGCAAAAGTTGTAGTAAAGCCTATCAGCTTGTAAGTCATCTGTTGCATTTTTGGAACTTTTTTTTCAGGATATGTGGATTTTGAATTTGCTGCATCTATACAATTTGGATCTCGATTCGATATCGTAAGCTGTTTGTGAATTTACTCTCTACGTCTCTGCATCTCTTTAAGTACAAGTTGTCACAAGAGAGACATAGCGGCTTGCAACGCTATGTTGTCATAGTTGATGGCGCGGGGACTTGAACCCAGGTCCTCTGGACTCAAAGTCCGACGCCTTAACCACTACACCACAGAGCCTCGTTATTGCTTTGTTATCGTGTGGTATTTTATTTGCACGAGTTCTGTGAGTTAAGATTTTGAGAAGTATGCTCAGTTGGGACGCGTTGTTGGGTTGTTTTGCATGCAGTCGGTGGCGGACTGCTGCCTCTATTACTACAAGACAAAGAAGACGACGGGGTACAAGCAGATGGCGCAACAGTGTCGGCCAGCGTACCGCGTGCCTAGTAGGCCGGAGCGCGCGCACTGGGCCGTGAGTCCTCTTGTGCTTCTGTATCAACACTGTGTCACCGCTATTTGTATTAATAGTGGTGGTTCTTTGAATATAAAATGTAATATTATGTTTCATTGTTTGTTACAAACATTAGGATGCTGCGTTAATATGCATGCTTCAGTTTTTGTATGAAATTGTTGCGCACTTAAAGTGTCCTATGCTGCGTCTGTGTTTTGTTTCAAAACGACTGATCAATAATTATCATATATAGGCTCTAAATGTTTCTTTTATGATATCGCCTTGAGTTAAATGCTTTCTAGTTTCTCATCATCAATGGTTGACGATGATAATATATAGTGTGAGTGTAGTGCGAGCTGTTTTCTATTATCAAACCCTTCAGTGGCAATGCAAGCGGTTGTCTGTGCGCAGCCCCATGCCGCCACGGTGCCGGCGAATGAACAACAAGCGGCAGAACTCGCCGCTAAGTGGGCGCGCAGTGTCAGCAACAGTTCTGCTTCTGGCCGGACCACAAACGGAGCCGTAGGCGATGGGGTAAACGCTTCCAACAAAACGGAAGGCCTTGTGACGTCGACCATATACTGTGACCCTGATCCTGGATCGGGGTAGGTGGTATGCAGGTTTTGTGTTTCCTCACTAAGTTCAACCCAAAGGAATGATAACCATGCTTATAATGACAATCTCTTGTCGTCTCTTTGTGTGGAAGCCCTAGAATTCATGAAGTTTGCGATAAATTTTGGGTTATATTTGAAGTTGTAGTTCTTTATTTGTATGCTTCTTGTTTATTTTGCCTTTTGTTGTTTATTGTTGCTGACTAATCACTATTCACTATCATTAAGTTGAGGATTTTAATACAATTCAAATATATATCAAGTATACTATGCGTGTAGACATTACTTAGCATTGAATAAGCTGAGATCATTATAAATTAAAATTCATAATTTAAATATTATGATACTTTTATCATTAATGTATTGTGTACTTTATCTGCGGATATTTTTCAGTCGATGTAGTTGTGATGTTGCATCATTTATGCTGGTCTATTTTTAGCGCTTTGCCAAATGTACGCGGTGGTTCAAATGGGCTGTCCTCAGAAAATTTAGCTCGACCAATTGTGGCAAAATTTCATCAGCAGCCTGCAGAACCTTCAAACCAATCACCATCAGAAAATTTAGCTCAGCGACCTTCAGAAACTGTAAATGAGCCTCTTTCAAAAAATGTGAATCAAACCACTGTGGCTAATTCAAACTTGCTACCTTCCGGGAATTCAAATTATTCACCTATGGAGAATTCAAATCGCCAACTGTCGACAAATTCAAATCAGTCATCTGCAATGGATATCGGTTCTTCTCTATCCACTGTCGAGTTGACCTCAGACAAGGATGTCGTTCTTGAATCATCAGTGACCATCTCCGATACTTTATGTCTCTCACCCGCTCCATGCGCAACGGTTGTGGGTACAGGAGGAGAATCTGCAAGGCTCTGTTCTCCTCCATCAACCAAGGACCAAAATGGAAACTCAGCGATGCTGCCTTCAACATCATTGCTCGATGATGAGACTTCTTTCACGGTTGGTGCTAGTCTTAGAATTATCTTCATTTGTTGTGTTCATAATTATTTTGTCACTAATTTGTAATTAATTTGTACTTCGTACTTTATGTTTTTATTTTGTTGAGCATTATATAATTTCTGAATATAATTATAAATAAGGTGAACTCATTTTTTAAACTTGAAATTCCATTACAAGTTGCTGCACTGATTGCAATAACAATCCCTCCGGAAATCAAATCTTGTATTGCAGTTTAACTATCATTAATAGTTTGACAGTGTGACTTCTTTTAAATTTTACTTGAATAAAAAGTAACACCTCTAACTTAGGTCCCCGATGGCGTTATAAGATGCCAGAACGGACTCAAAGGAAAATATTAGTTATATCAGTATTAACAAGTCTTTTTCTTGTGGGTCTTTTTTTGCAGCATTTTGCAGATCCGTTTGACTTCTACAAAACCACCAAAGACGATTCTTCTGGTCCAGAGCCTGAATCTCATATCAAGGCTTTTTCAATATTCTCTAACCCTCAACCCTGCGACTCTTTGCTAGCTGATCAAACAACTTGCTTGGATGAGAAGAGTTCTGACGTTAGTCTTGAAGCGAAGGTTACGATGAATCAAGCAGCCTCAATGCTCATTCCTCCTTCACCACATCCTGATGCACCATTTACAACCAACACTCACACGTCAGCACTTGCCTCAAACAATATCAACTGTGATGAACACAAATTAAGTTTGGGCGCCACAATCAAAGATGATAAGAGTCAGATATTTCAAGGCACTGAGGCCCATGAGTGCAGAACCGTTGTTGTCACGCGTTCCTCTGAATGTGTGTTACGAGGAGAAGCAGGTGAATTGAAACATGAAGCAATTTCTGGTGAAGTGGACGGAAAAGTGAACGAAAGGGTCTCGAGTGCTTCTTTGTCGGGTGTGGTTCGAGTGGCGGATATAGTCGGAGCAGCGGTGGAGTTGAGCCTGAGATCCAGCGACATGGAGAGGAAGGGAACGGAAAATGATGGAGGAGTGATTGGCTCTTTTCCCCTCGACCGCATCGAAAGCCTTGCTCACCCAAGCTCTGCAGATGGAGTTGACATCAGCTGCGATGAGCAATCTGGTTCAGCGCAACGTATCAAAAATTACAATTTCGCGCAATGTGATACAAAGAGCAGACAAACATTGACTTCAGGGAACAGTCACAGTGCGCGATTGCCTTCAGACAAATTTGCTGGTGATCGGCAGACGGTAGGTAATCAGTCTTTGCCGACCGCCAGGTTCCATGACCCTCCCATGTCAGCGTTGGTTTGCTCAGAGGATCACGCTTCACGGAGTCAATTTGAATCCTCACAGCAACTCGAGGATCTTTCCCTTCGGTCGCCTTCATTGGTGAATAAGACATCGATTGATGTCTGTCGTGGCTCGACCGTCGTTCAACGAGTTCCTGATGCAAGCCAATCCCGCCGCGATGTGATGCCGCCCCCCGCTCACAGCCACTACCAAACAAGGCCCATTCCAGCCGAACATTTCCACTTCTGCGCGCGACCGCCACTGCCACGGATGCCGGGTTTAGTTTCGCAGGGAGTGGCCAGGGAGAATGCGTCGTCGTACCGAGCAATGGATGAGAACGGTGACTGGATGACACACCAGCCGACAGGCATTGGGAGAACAGACAGGGAGGGACAAAGAGAGGTTCAACTAGACAGAGAGGGACACAGTGAGAGCAGACATCTAGGTAGAGGCGCAAAGGAAATCATGGGCGATGATTGTTTTGGGGATAGAGGAAATATTATGTTCTCGCATCCCCCCTCTGAGAAATATTACAATGGAGGGGGTTCTGCTCCCATGCAGCCTCAGGGTGCTGAGTTTCATCACCTGATGCGTGCCCAGATTGTTGGGTTTCATCATCCCAGGGTGTCATTGCGGAGTGCTGGGGTGCATCACCCCATGCATTCCCAGGGGAGGGGTGTTGGGTGCAATGAACTGCTTCTCCATGACTTCAGCACTGCCAGACAAATGCACCATCAGGCCTTGAGTGTTCCACCGCAAAAGGGAGCATCACCTTACAGCTCACAACTGTCGCAGCAGCAGCTGCTGATGACGCAGCAGCAACAAGTGCAGCAGCAGCAAGTGCAGATGCAGCAAATGCAGCAGCAGAAGATGCACCAGCAGCAAATGCAGCAGCAGCAAGTGCAGCAAAAAGTGCGGCAGCAGCAGCAAGTGCAGCAGCAGATGCACCCAATGTTGCTGCTGCAGCAGCAGCAGTTCGACCGGCATCAGTTGAGGGAGCGACAGCTCAGGCAGCAGCAGTCTTTGAAAATTATGCTTCAGGTTCTGATTTTCAGTGATTGATTTTGTAATTGGATATACTGAGAGAAGTTTTTGGTTTTAATTACAGTCACGTGCCGTTTGTCAAAATAAATATTGCAAATTTTTGATGCTTAAATTTTGTTGGGGATTGCAGCATGTTAATTTATTTTGTTGACGATAGGGGACCGGTTCTATGCAACACAAGTTTCCCAGGCGTTGTTGACTTATAGATAAGATATCGTTATCTAAGCATGTCAATCTTCCAGCAATGAATCATCGGCGAGCCTATAATGTTGGCATGCATGTCTGGAAAAGTAATTGACTCTTAATTCGGTGACCTGTGTCACTTGCTTTCTGCCTTGATAGCCTGTTTCATCAAAAACGTACTGTGATCACAAACACATAACATAGTGAAATGTTGACCATATATCGCTTTTAAAATTATAGATATTTTAAACATTTAAAATTTTATTTGATTATTTTCTAGTCATGAATTTATTTTATTTGGAATTTTTGTGATAGAGCGTGCATGATAGTTGCTCGTTCTGCTGCAGGAGCAGAAGCAGCAGATGTTGCCGCATCTTGCTCGATCAGAACAACCTATCAACTCTCATCTATCAATCATTGCTTCACCGCCACGTCATAATTGGTCAAGCAGCTTGGCCCCGCCTTCATTGCCATCTGACAGATTTGATTCGCTGGGAAGGCTGCCTGCTCCAGTGCTGAGTGGAGGCTGTCATTCAAGTGGGAGGGGTGAAGATGGGGTGATGACTGGGATCACGCACGCTGGGTTGGGCCCCGGACAGGGGCAGGGGCTTGATGTGACCCAGACTGGTCCTAGGCTGAGCCTGGGGGGTGGGAGTCAAGTCAAGGGGGACGAGGGGCCATTGGAGCAACAGCAGCAACGCCAAGTGATTCATTGTCCATATACTAATATTCTCTGTACACCAAGTTGTATGTTGGCTGTGTTGGGATGTTGGACGGTATCTTTAACAAGCAGTTTTGCATCTTGATGATCGAACTACTATGCATGTAATTAAATATCAACTTTGATAAAGATTATTGTTTTTACCCTTGCAAGTTATATATCCGTTATACAGTGGTGCGATCTTAAAAAAAGTAGTGATCATACGACTCTGTGCCCTTGTTTGTCCCCTACCCGCCCCACCCCCCTACTAATAGTTTTTTTTAAGTTGGCCTACTGTGAAGGTTGTGGAGATGCATGCATGCTGTTGTGGAGGTGCATGCATGCATTTTCGCAGATTTTGCAATATTAATATAGGCTGCGAGGCGATCATTCTACAGTAGACTAAGCAGCCCGCGCTACGGACTTAAGTCTGTAACATGATAGTCTGTACATGCCTGTTGAGAGGCAGCTGCTGCAGTCTGCAGTTAATAACAATTCTCTAAGAAGTTCCAAAAAGCCATAAATGGGAGGACGGCTCAAAGCGCCAAGCCTGCCTGTGCAGCCGGGCATCCAGCGGATAAGATGGACTTAGGCCTACTGTAAGTCTGTAACATCGCAGGCGCTTTTCGCTTTTCGTGGAATTTTTTGCATTGAGTAACGCTCGCACCGACGACCACTGCTCTCATGCGTTCGGTCGGAGCTGTTTTGTGGAGATTTCCCGTTATTGTCTAGGCGGTCACGCCGGTCAGCAGTAGTCATACGTTGCTTGGTGCACCGTGTGGCCCGTTATGGGCCCCAGTTTTGGTAACAAATTTTGGTCATACGTTTTGAACAAATTAAAGAAGTGGTCATACGGCGTATACCCCTGTATGACCGCGACTACAGCACTGCCGTTATATGCGAATATAAAATTGAAGAAGTATATACATTTCTACATTGTAAAATTAAATAGGACTGTTCCACTGAAACGCCTGTAATTTCACTGTTTGATGTGTTATCCGATATGAAACATTCAATTGCTTTTCATTATTGATTGCATCAGATGACTGCTGCGACACTAATCGAGGCGATCATCACCGAACAGATCGGGCGCACGGACGACGAGGTCAAAAGTCGACCCCTCGACTCGGGCAATACCCTTCTCAGGCGACTTATGCACGAAAAACTCACGTCCGATTGGACAGGGGGTCGCGGCGGGGGAGGAGGAGATGTGGGCGTCAAGAATGAACAACAGCGAGAGAATGGGATGGGGAGGGGTGGCGGTGATTCCGCGACCTCCAGTTTTTATTGTCGCTTGGAGGGTGCTGTGAGATTGGTAGAAAGTAGAACTGAGAGCGCAACTTGGGTTGAAGGATCACCGGGGGGTGATGGGGGTTTGTTGCGAGCGAAGGCGCCCGAGGCTCGTGTGGGCCCTGTGAGGAGGGCTATCGTCACCCTGGGGGACCACATCGACGCTATCATTGACCAGGACATCGGGTGCAACTGGACCAGCCCCGACTGTGGTTCGTTGTTGTTTCCTGTTCTTCTTCTTGTGTTTCTCATTGGCGAATAGAAAGCTTCATTTAAATACTGCGCTTTCATTCCGCATTATAAATTTTGCTTTGTTTTTGCAGATTTCTGTGTGTCCTAAATATATTTATTGTTGCTTCTTGCCTACAATTCTTACAAAATCTTTAGGATTTTTCAAATCTTCATGATCGATCAATTTAACCTTTAAGTTTAATTTGCAGGGTTAAGTGTAGCAAGCGTGGCACATCAAAATTAATGGTTAGATGGATGTACATTACAAGCATAATTTGAAGTGAGCAGGCCTGGCATTACTCATTACAATTTTCTACGGTAGTGTTTTATAACCTTTAAAGGTGAAGCAGTTGAACTTTGCCTGTTTTCGAAGGAGCAGGCGTAACGCTACACGAGTTCAATGAGACCAAAGCTTAACTGTGGTAATTTTCTTGTTGTTCTAATCAGATGCCGACACGCGCAACAGGGCCTCCATTAGAACCATCCTCTCTACACCCCTCCCAGTCCACTCACCCCTCTCCTCTATCTCCCCTCCTCATCCTCTCTCCTTGCTCCCCTGCAAGACAGAGATGACAACCGAAGCCTGTCGCTTGCCAGTTGCACCAGTTTGCGTGGTGTCTGGACCTGCTGCCTTGTCCATCTCTGGGTTTAACTGGAAGACAAGACTGGCCCGAGAGCATGTGAGTGGCTCACTGTTCGACGTTCAAGTTAGAGGGATTTGCTTAAATCAGCCTACGTTGAAGCATATTTTGAAGATTCATATTTTAATTTTTTTGGACAATGAATCATTGTTGTTCTAAATGTTGTTTAGAAATTTGACCGTGGTATTTGTAGCGGAGTTTATCATGTATTTTTGTATTTGAGTTTGTATCTGTGTTTATCGCGCTTATTAGATCTTGTTTTACATGTGTCATATTTATTATTTATCGATAATGTATATATCGCTCTGCAGATCTTTGAGCATTTATTGATTGAGTCGCTTCATTTTTATAGTTTAGTGTTGACTCCAGGATCTCAGCAAAGATTATATGATAAATAAGATACCTTCAAGATTTTTGCTGCATTTTGTTTTATTCCTTCGATTAGCCTTTCGTCCATGCATTGGCAACCCTCTCAGATCACTCACACTTGTATTTATCTTATTTCAGGAGCGGCAGCAGACTGTAGATGACTGTTCGCTTGTCACAAACAGTTCATTCACTGATAGCGCTAGCGAGCAGTCGGCTTGGAAATCTTCAAGCCAGGCTATCGTTGCAACATCAGAGCATCAGCTATCTACAACTCCTGCGCCTCAAGTATGGACAACACCTGAGCGCCTGATTACAAAGAGTCCCGGTGCCTCAAGGGCCCTTTCTCACGCTGAAGCTAACCTTGTTCATCCGACGGCAAATCTCGTCGGTAATTGGGCGACTGGCATCACAGCGCCCGGTGGTGTGAAGCGGTTGTTAGAGTTGGAGAGCGAAGCGGCGAGTGGCATTATAAAGAAAAAACGCTTGGCGGCCGCCGCTTGTGCTGCAGAAGCAGTGGCGAGCGAAGAAAACAAAGCGACTCAGAATATCAAGGAACGTGGAGCGAGTGATGATGTATTGCATGGAGTGGCTTTGAGCGATGAGGAACAGTGCGCTGTGTTGGTTTGTGCGAAGGCTAGTAACACTTTGGACGCAGAGAATATGGATAGTCTTGCGTCGCTGGAGACTCTGTTGAATCATCCCACCAATGGCTTGATTGATGGAAGTCAATCGGAGATCGCTGCTGTGGATCCTTGCGTGGAGCGTGATTACTGCTCGAATATTTTAAGTGAGGAAAAAATACCGATACAAATCAGTGAGCGTCACTTCAGTCCAAATTCAAAGGATATATTCAGTGGGACTGAAATTCGGTTTAGTGAGAATATGAACGAGAATGATTCCAGGCATAACGAGGAATCGATCGCAGAGTGTCATACCATATCATCCCATGTTACAGACAATTCAATGATCGCTGCACATTTATCATCACCCGTTCCTTCTGAAGCGGATGTAGCAGTGAAGAATTTTTAAACAGGTTCGGAGAAGTCTAGCGAAGTGGTTCCGGTCATCCAGAGCAATGAACGAAACACCTCCAATGTTGAACCTGAGGAGTCAAAGACCTCCAATGTCAGACCTAAAGAGTCAAAGACCTCCAATGTCGAACCCGATGTCAGTGGGACTCCAATCGGATGCGATACTAAGCTTGTTTCCTCTCACAGTGTTCCGCTCTCTGACCCTGTAGTGTCTGAATCGTTATCGAAGCAAATTGCTTTGAGCGATGACCTGGAATGAAGAGGACTGCAGAGGGCTGCAGAAGGCAGTAGAGTCTTCGAATAATAAGAAGTAGAAAAGAAGAAGAAAGAAGCACTGCAAAGCACTGCAGGGGGCTGCAGAGGACTGCAGAGGACTGCAGAGGACTGCAGAGGGCGGTAGAGTCTTGATGAGCATATACATCAGAGCAGATAGATGTATAGGTTGAAAATCGCTATGGTGGAGATCACTTTGCTTGGCTATAACGTCAGTGGAGCGTTGATAAGAAATGTGTAATGTGAGCAATTATTGTGCGAATATGGAAGTAATAAACTGACTTTGATAAGGATTGTTAATGATAAAGAATTGATTTTGCTTGTATGATTTTATTATAATATAACTATGGTAATAAGAATTTATTATCAAGGATTAGTAATTTATTTCTACACGGTAATCCAAAAAGGCAGGTACCAACGTATCTCAAATCTTTCACACACACAATGCAATAATGCATCTGAGGCTGCATATGGCTGCATAAAAAGAAGACAATTTGATCGCAGTCTACGTCAGACATTTGGTGCCTGATATTACTTCACCAAAACCATGAACAGTTAAAATTTCATGCAAACCGTGTAACTTGCGAGACTACTATGGCGAAGGATATTAGTGTAAGGTCAAGTTTTTTATATGTGAGGCCATTATGCATGTAAATTGTTGATTGTCCTGGCTATGGATAACAATTTTTCTTTTTTTTTCTTTTCTCATGGCTGTATTGTTATAAAGTTCTTTATGCGTGTGGCCATTATGTATGTAAATTGTTAAATTGTCGGATGGCATGGTCATGGATAATAATTTAGCCGTTTCTGTTTATTTTCATCGCTTTATTGTTATTCTTTTAAAACTATTTTCATTCTTAATCGGAATTTATTGTTGTAAATAAACGTTTTTCTTCATTCTAACTAACTGATACTGTATGTATTCGTATTGTTGATCGTTTTCCTGATTATGAGCCAAAAGTGGCATTAAGTTACATTTGAACATTTGATGCTACTGGTTGTTATCAATGCGTTTCAGCTTGAGATCGGTGCGAAGCCGTACATGGAGTAAACATCTTGATGCGCTGATTCGTTGTTTGAATGACTGTTGATATTCTAACATCTCTACATGTACAGCAGCATGCTGATGTCGCAACATCTAGATTGGTGCAGTGAATATGTTGTTACTGTCGCGCCTGATGTCTTGCTTCACATAATATCTATACAGCAGCCTACTATTTCTAGCACACAGTTGTAGATATTTCTGCTACTATAATCCGATGTAATAATCAATACTAATCGACTTGTTCAATGATTATAATGTTCAATAATTTTAATCCTAGTACTTTTTGCTTCATGCGCCTTATTTGCTGATTACTATACATCGTTAATTTTCTCTGCTATCAGGCTGTATTTTTCTGTAATGATTCTAACATGCGTTACAGGATGTTTAAAATTTATAATTGAGCCTCAGATACAATATTTAGAATGCTCTTGTATTTAAATCCAGTGTTCATTTTAAATGCTGTAAAACATTCAATTTTCGCATGCGTGTAATTTTCGTGAATTTCGCGAATCAGTGAAATACGTGAAAATTACATGCACCAAATTAAAGCTGCTGAAGCTATATATAACAGGCAGTCCTCAAAAACGCGAAAATTAAGTGCAGCTCAATTTCTGAGAGGCAAAATCTCGAAAATAACATGCAGCAAAAATTTTATGCTTCACAGTAATACGGTGTTTTATGCTTTTTTGTTGTTGAAAATCACGTTATTGATTATGTCTTTCTTAAATGAATAAATTCCTTTGGGTGTTAGATCAACTTGGCACGGCCGCGGTGCGGCACGGCCGCGGTGCGGCACGGCCGCGGTGCGGCACGGCCGCGGTGCGGCACGGCCGCGG
>JAQIWG010004938.1:0-15250 GCA_034695025.1 Chamaedrilus cognettii | reverse complement strand
CTTGACCCCGACCTTGACCCCGGGGTCGCCAATGTGCCTACGACCTGAGATGGAAAATCTCCCATCCAGTTGCGAAGATTTCGTGTCGATATCTGCAAGCGTCTGCGAATGCATCGTGGCAAACATACATACAAACACAAATCCTCGCTTATAGATATAGATATCTGTCGTTGAAAAAGAAGAAGCGCAATTTTTTATTACATTTTATTACATTTCCGCAAAATGCTTACTTTCTTTTAAATTAGTGCTATAGAGAGATTTTCTAAATCTCTTCGGGCTTACTTCCTGACAGCGGCAGGTTTGGGCTCGTAAGTTAGGGTTAGGGCTGGGTTATGTGTGGGGATAGGTCATGGTTAGGGTTTGGGTAGCCATTATATTCAAGATTGTCGAAGTAACATTCCAATAATAGAAAGTGGGCGTGGTAAGTGCAGAGGATAGCTTCGCCTGAAGTCGCTTGTAGCGAGTGCAATGTGACGTCACGTACGTCGCCATCTTGTGTGTTTTTATCGTTCGTGTGGATTTCTGAAGCAACTGGCAGCACATAATTGTTGGCATTGCATTTCGACGCAAGGTAAGCACAGAGGATACAAGGAGATGCACACTGCACGGAGAAGGTGCACTTCAGATGCAATCGTGTTTTAGCATGGATTTGTGTATGCTGAACAAACTAGTGTTTAATCTTTAAAGTTTACTAATTGAAGTTAACTAATTAAAGTTCACTGATTAAAGTTGACTAATCCGAAAGTAGCGCTCAACTAACTCAAACTCTACAGTAGCCCGAACTAAACCAGCCCTATACTACCTCTTAGTTGCTAAGTTAAATTAACCTTGGAGACGCATAGCCTACGGTATCTTACATTACTGGCATCAGGCTAGTTGTTCTTCGACAAAAGGTAACAGATTAGGTGTGTAATTGAAGGTCTTCATGGTTTTCACGTGTCTTCGTTGCGTTTGGTGTAGGTGAATCATAATAATTACAATATAGACGTTACAATGGACCAAGTTACTATTTTAACAATCAGAAATAATCATGCATTCCAGTAGTGTACAGGAAAGGTCAATTGTCTTTGATGATCAGAGGGTCCCTGTAAGCCTGTGATGCCCTAGAAGCCCATTACCGGTCTATATTAAAGCAGTCACCCCTGCAGGGGCCTCTTGCGTGGCAACAAAAGGTCCTTTGGGGCCCATGATGCCATTGAGTTTGGACTATTTAGTGCAAAGACAGCATGTAGGCTGCGCATGTAGGCCTATAGTGGCCGAGGATCCGGAAGGGGATGCGCTGGAACCTGCTGTCTTCTCCTACCTCTCCGATTCTTCCCGAGGCTTTTGGCCCCTTCTGCAGATGCATACGGACACTGCAGATTTTGTGTACGCGGGCAGAGGCATGCAATAGACGGGAAGGGTTCTGTCCGCTGGCCACGCTGGGGGGGTGACTGCGATCCCCGGTCCTTCTGAAGGTCTTTTACTTACTTATTGGTTCATTCTCTGGCCCTTTGTTGTCAAGGCTTACCTTGACCTTTGGCCTCCCTTGTCGCTATCAGGGACACCCTTAGCCTGCCTTTCCCCTCCATCGCAAAGGCCTCATCCGTTCCCTTACAGCTGAGCATCCGTGAAAACAGGCCGGCATTCTAGTAACAACATCAAGTTCATGTGTGCATCGGTTACTGCATCATTCTACCACGTTGGATTGACAGCTCGAGACATAGCTGCCTACTGGGACATTGATGATTACGAAGAACAGACAACCAAGTGCATAGTTACATAGATCAGCCATCCACTATACTACTTTTTCCCCCTGCTGCCCTTAGCATTTCTGAGACCTTGTTGGCTCTGCAGTTTTGTACACTCCGTGTTACCCATGGCTGAGCACTGTCAGCATCTTCCCATTTTCCAAGGTTATTTTTTCCTCTTCCTTAGTAATTTTTCCTTCTTTGTCTATAAAGTTATAGAAAATTGATGTAAAAGAGGAATAATAATAATAATTAATTAAAGAGTTCGTTTTGGCAGCTAATAGCGTCATCAGGGACCAATAACCGGACCATGGAAGCATTGTTATTTCTGAGGGGAGACGCAGTACATCTTGCTAGTAAGTCTATTTTGACTCCTGGTAGAAGAAATAATAAGCTTCTAACCAGCTTTGACACAGTTATCAAAATTGTCACCGACTGACTTGGCATACCGTACCCAACTCATTCGCAGTGAACGTTCAGCATTTATCTCTTGCATTATTTTTGCAAAGGCATAGCCTACTGTCGGTAACTCGATCGGTTGTGTAGCTTCGCTTCTGTGAAGACCTCCTTCGTGAATAGAATGTCATCATCTTGGTAGATTTTCAGATTTTTTTGGCATGCTGCAATGAAGCAGCTTCGTGTCTGTGTTGGTGTTTTCTTGAAATCTGTGCCAATTTAGAAGCTTCAGCTTTGTTGTGGTTTTACTGCAACATGATTATGGTGTGTTGTGAAAAAATGTAACAATATTGTTGGATATTTGATTTTGACTTCTAATACTAATGGAATTTCTTTAAACTGTTACATAAATTTGCTAAGTAATAGGGTGAGTCCGATATATCTTTATCAAAAAATCGTAGTGTATTGCAGTTATAAGCAATAGACTGGCAATATTGGAAACTAAATACCCCGTACTAATACCGGTAGTGCCATTGGATCTGCTACCTCGCCTCGATGTCCGTTACTTCATTATGTATTTTTATTAGTCGAGGTTGTTTGCGTAGAATACTAACAGTGTAGCATTGAACATATACAAGACATGGGTGTTGCTGCTTCACAATGCTGTTCTTTGTACTGGTACTCTCTCTTGGAAATGTTGTTTGGAGTTCTATAGATTGCTGAAGTATAATAATTCTGGAAATTTGTGCGTACTGACCTATAAGGCGAAGAGGATTTGTAGTTCGTATATTTGCTTATTACTTATAGTTCAATTAGTACTCCTTGAAGAATTGTGCGTATTTAAACATCTTTGAAAATTAAAGTTGTAATCATAATATAAAAATGCATAATTTATAGAGCGTTTGTTTGTGAAGTATGCACTCGACATTTAATAATCTACAAAGTCCTGAGACAGCGGTTGGAATAATGGTGTATATAACTAGTTAGCTGGCAAAGACCCAAGCGCCACAAAATAATGGATGTTATTATGGTGTTTTTCTCCGTGCTTCAGCCGGTTACCAGTGACTTACGCTATTTTTGAGCTTTTTCTTGATCTCTGATTTGAATTCTGATCTTCTGATTTGAGAGAACACAATGAGGCACCACTGGGCCTGTAAGGTGTAGTGACTACTGGTGGGGGGGGGGGGTAGATGAATGAGCTTACACCTTTCCAGAAATTTCAACAGATCTTTGATCCAATCAGTGCTAGTCGCATGCTTATGCTTGTTGGATAGTGTGCGCCTAGTGTGTACTCTGACGCTGTAGTGCCTGCTGTTTCATTACTTAATAGCCTTGCGTGAGTGAGTGAGCTGCAGTCGCTGCAGCCTCCACTATCGTGCCACGGCTTGCGTGATGTAATTGTCACACAAATGGGCTACTTTAAGAATAAAAATTTATATCAGAACTGAGGGTTGGTGTGTTTACTTAGTACTTCATTAGTTTTTGCTGAATTATAGTGAAGAAAAATGATGAAAAGGCCTAAAAATAGCGCCATGCCAGACAGACTCGTCGAGGCTCGCTGCGTTTCGAGGAGAAGGCTGGAGTGGATGCTTTGCTAAGCAAGTCGCAGAGTTTTAAAGTCGCAGTCGTAAAGTTTCTGCCCAGTTGCAGTCGAAAAGTGCATTTTAACTAAAATATCCCACCAGGTGTTTAAGATCAGGTTTGGGGCGGTTTAGATTGACGTTATTAAATATGTGATATGTGATATGTGAATACACTCCGTTTATTACACAATCGTATGGCGTTTCAAAACTGGGCGCGGCCGCGCGTGAGAGCCTGTTTCCACTCAGCGGGCCTACTCATTTCCATCCAGCCACAGTCCGGCTGAACTCACGAGCGCGCTATTTTTAACTGCTGCGTCTGCTGCTGTCCAGCGTTTGCTCTGGCTTCTGCTGCTTCGGCTACGGCCGCTGCTGCTGCTGCTGCTGCTGCTGCGCTGCTGCACATCTTTCGTTGTGAAATTCCTCTTGGAATACTAGCGGTGTTGTGAGGTTCGATTTCGTGGAATAATATTTACTAACTCTGAATCATGGAGTAGCATGTGGTGAGGAAATATTAATAATTCAGTTCGTTTGGATTTGTGCAGCGTTTCGAACGACAAATTTTAAATAATTCACTGTGTTTGTAAGTGGATTATTTAGTAGTAGGGCTACTTTGGAAATTGAATTAACTAAGCACTGGATTTGACAGGAGTTCAACTAGCAGCAGTTGGCAGTGTGAGTGCTGCCTGAGGCTATGGGGCCTGGCAACGTTATGCTTCGTTAAGCGACTGACTGGCCACGATCGGAAAGCAGCTTCGATTCGCTTAACTTACATCGATGCTATGCATAATTTGTGTCTAGTTGAATGATGAACAAATGGATTAACTTCACTCAGGGATATGTTTTAAAGGTTTGAATTAATTTCGATATTTTATAGGTAGTTATGATGGAAAGAAGTAGAAGCTAGTTACCGTATACTTTGAGCGTTTTGTGTATTGCAGTGTCGTCAATCTATTGAGGTAAATATTTGGTAGACTTAGCAATGATTAAAATAACGCGGTTCAGTAAGTGCTTGTGAAAAGTGAACAGCATTCATAATTTGACCGGATTCATGCGCGCTATGCATTCTGCTAGTGGAATTTATTTTGCAGAATTACGGCTTGATTATTTTTAATGCCTGCACGACACGGTATTTCAATACTTTTACTTACCGGTATAAGCATTTTTGAGCCATGACATTTGGAATATAGAACATTCGTGAAATAAGAATTTGGAACCTAGAAAAATGAAATTTTAAGTCTAAAGTTGTGAAAGCTAGATTTTTATGCTGCTTTAATATTAAAAGTCACTATAAATTGAAAATTTAGAAGTAATGAAGAAAAGATCTGAATGGTTTAACACGTCGGCGAAATGTTTTAATCGTTTGACGTTTTGATATCTCAAAATTTGCTTTTTAATGATAGAAGTAAGTGTCGTATGATCCATTGATTCTAACTTTCTTTTGTACAGGTCGGACGTAGTGGCTTAATTTATGTAGTTGTTATAGTGAACCTGGCTGATTTTATTACAGTATTTGTATTCGCATAAAATGTTAGATTTTTGTTGTTAATAAGCTTTGTATTGCTTATATTTAATTGAGCCATTAATCACTAAGATCAAGCCTATTTAGTCCGCATTATCCTATTAATTCATGCGTTGTCTCAGCTGCCATCGGACAGTTCATTCTGTTGTAATTATCTATGGACTCAGTTAAGTATTGGACAAAACTGTAAATAGTGAATAAATGCTGAGCATTGGAAGTCTCATTAAATGCACCCACCTTTATGTGTTTTTTAGAGAATAATTGATGGATTGGGTCATAACGGATGAGAAATAAATATGGAAGTAATCGCTTTGAGCCCTGGACAGTGAAGTGTATCAGTTTTGTTGACACTCACTGGACTTGAATGGTATGTCGTTGAATCATGGCTAATTCGTGATTCGACCACACTATCGGCACTATTTGTTGTTGCATGCATGTATTGCATATGGTATGTCGAATTGTTGTCGACGTAAGAACATTCCATTACAGGGTTATACCAATAATAAACGAGAATGCAAAAATCTCAAAGAATTTTTGTTCGAGACAGTTGCCAAACATTAATCTTCAATGCATTACAATTCGCATTCGTACTAATCAATATTTTACATGTTTACTATACTTACTTGCGTTCTTTTTGCGTATTTATTATATTTCACTAGTAATTTTCTGCCAAGTTTTCTAGATCTAGTGTTAGTATGATTTTAGATTTGCACTTTCTTTGAGCATATTTTGCTCATGACAGTGTGTAGATGTGGTTCACTTGAGAAGTTTCTGCCAACAGCGAAACCTGGAATTAACTCCGCATTAGGTGTAAGAGCATCCCTGGCGTGTTGGAAAAGGTCATCATTTAGAGGAGCGATTCTTTGCTTAGTACTAAAGAGCTAGCCTAAACCGGACTCCTCATTTTTTAATGACACACAATCTTATGTCACTAATAATAATCATGGGTTTAATTTTTAGGTAAGAAATTGGTCGGTGTCCTGGGATGATGTATTTTAGGTTTATGTTGTGTGCTGAGCTCTATTATGTTCAAACCAACTGCTTCAAGATCGTAAATGCCTGTAGCTATTTCCCTGCAGCGGTTCTCTGCTCGTTAGAGCGGCCAGCTGGCTGGCTGCAGTGATACCATTGGACCAAAACGGAATATCCTAAGATACTGGGTATCTTGGCCAAAAATATCAGGAGATTGCATTGTTTCACACAAATATCCCCAGAACCCAATGTCATAAAATGCGTAATTTTATAATAAATATCTCCAGATATGTGTGTATAGCGTAAAAAATCGGATCCTTAGATTGCTCAAATATCCCAGAATGTAGTGATATACAACTAGCAGTGGTATCACTGGCTGGCTGGCTGGCAGCAGACTGCTGACCTCGTTCCTCACAGCTCGTGGGTACAAGGTACGTGTGCTGCCGTGTAGTAACTCTTGTCTAATAGCGCTGGCTGTGTAACGAGACGCATAGTGTTGAATCAGCTGGGCTGATTAATGCCACTTGGTCTGCGCCAGTTTTGAATCAACCCACGTCTGTGTCATTTATAGCCTAATTGTGCTATATTTAGATAAAATTTCAAACTAACCGTAAACTGAGCTTTGAATCAACCGAGCATTGAATCGAAATCTAATCATAAATTAATATCACAAATATAAATTTGTTTGGAAAATATTACAGACTAAGATAATTAACAGCAAACACTCACACATTCTGGCTGAGTGGTAGATAGACATCTCTCTCCACCCTCGGAGGAGTGGCGGTGCTGCCCCCCCCCTCACAGGACCCCCCCCCCTCCCTCACAGGATCCCTCACCCTCACAGGACTAGTCCAATCATCGTCTACTAACCGCAGCATCGCTGGGATGAATTGTCCTCCAAATTTCATCCGATGGACGATCTGGTGAAGCATTTGCATATCTGTGGCACAGTGGCGGATTCAGCTGCTCAAAGTGGCGAGGTTCCATGTGGCCACCGAAAATGGTCCGTCTTCAAGCCAGTTGGCCATTTTTCCTTTCCGTACAAAACTCAAGAAGGGTTTGAGTAGGGACAGAGTCTTTTCCTAAAAGTTACTCCAAAAAATTGCTTTTCTGAGCCTTCAAACTTACTATATAAACAAATATGCTTTTTTATTCCTGAGTCAATTTTTAACAGTGCTTCTTTTTTTAAAGTATGCCGTGTACGTAGGACCATGTTTTCTTTAAAAAAAAAATTACATGTCAAATTAAATACTTTGACTCCACTGAGGGAGGCCATGGCTCCCATGCCCCCGCCTCCCCCCCTGGTGCGCCAGTGCTGTTGTGATGGCGGCGGTGTGGGAAGAGCAATAATTTGGAATGGTCATCCAGGGATGCGCTGGAGTTGGATGACGTCGCTGGGTTGGAAGAGATGGATGACTAGATGTGTGCGATGACACGGTCGCCTGGAATACTGGATGCTGCAGTCGGGATGCAGTCATTCCTCGATGGGCCTGAGCGAGGAAGTTTGACTAGTCTGTATTTTTGGGTAGTTGGGCTAACCTTGGGCTAACCAAGGGGGCTAACCAAGGGCTAACCAAGGGCTAACCTTGGGTAGTTGGGCTTGGGTTTGGGTTTTGGGCTAACCCTTTAATGATTAGCTGATGCTTAGGACATGACTGCAGAAATTTTGGGGATTTACAGCTTCACAAATTTTTAAAAGTTGGGAGATATTCCCTAAAAATTAAAATTATTGAAGCTATGTATAAGTTTTAATAAAATGCCGTGGGCTGCGTGAACGCTGTCAATCTGATAACAGAAGCCGTTCTACCTTTTCTCACATAAATAGAGGAGGTATACCGATAAGGTTTAAACATTGAAAGATTTCAGTCAGTTTGCAATGCAAATCCATTCCATTTGCTATTGATCTTTTGTAATACCATAAACGATTATCGTGGGACCTAGCCCAGCGGACTGGCCGTACAGATCTCTTGAGAATTCCCCTGAAAATGGCATCGTTGAAATGATTTCCTGATAGCGGTGTAACTGGTCATTTGAAACTGGGGGGAACATAGGGGCAGGCATGTATTGTATGTTCGGCTCAGTTTTTAGCTACGGTAGTTTGCTTGACCTCGTTACGGTACCCAAACTCCCATCTAACTGCAAAGATGATACATGTATTATGCGACTCGTTTAATGAACCAATAACAATGTAGCACACTAGCGTGGGATTTTTGACCCTATGTACAAAGAGCTATAAGTAAAAAATGACTACTTGCCTTGTCATCTAGGGGGCGGTTCGCATGGGGCGGGGCAGGCGGTTCGCATGGGGAGAAACTGCCCCCTATGCCCCCCGGTAGGAAGCCCACTGCTTTCTGATGCGATAGCAAGGATAGTAACATAGTGATGCAATGCGACAAATGCATCCTTGCTGATAGTTCTCTTGGAAGCGTTCTGAATCACCTTCTTCTTCCCCTGGGAGTTTAAGGACCGTGTGTAGTAACGAAGACTATTGCAGTCCGGTTCTGTGCCTCGGCCTCGGCTTTACTAAGCACAGAATCGCTCCCCCCTCTTAAGTCGCCTTTTACGACTTGCCCAGGGAGCTCTGGGCTGCAGGTCAATTCTTTGTTCCCCGACCTGCAGGGGTTATTCGTTCTGAATCACCGTGAACAACCTACATAATTTGTATACTTCGTTGAGTCTACAGTGGGTGTGGTAGTCTTCTTGCCAATCCTGAGAAGCACCCCTGTATAAGCTCTCGCTGCAATACATGCTTTATAATTCACATCTGTGCACATGTGTAAGCAGTGTAGTTGTATAATTATGTAAGTCATTTAGGTTTATGATACAGATTAAAATCACGTGTGAAGCAGTATTGATTTCATTTGTGGTTGTCTTACTTTTGTTAGGTGATTTTTGTGTGCTGCTCTTAGATCCTATCTTATATGGTCAACACTGAATATCTTATGTTTTTCTTACTATGAAATATAAATAGAGGTTAAACATGTGACGCCTTGAATTAGGCTTCAGCATTGACCCAAATTTTATATCTGGATTTCTGACAGCATGAGTATACACAGTGGGCACTAGCATCAGTATGCACGGTGGGCACTAAGCATCAGTATGCACGGTGGGCACTAATCTTGAATATGCACGGTAGGCACTAATCATCAGTATGCACGTTGGCCGGTGGGCACTAAGCATCAGTATGCACGGTGGGCTAAAGCATTGGGGCCAATAAAAACGTTACCCTACGTTTTATACTTCACTATGGTATACATGCAATCCCAGATGACGCCTTGGACGCCAAAACGGACTCTAAACTCATGATTATTATTACTACAAATGTTATTCCATTTGCATCTAATTTAAACAGTTTATGATATCAAGTAGTACAAGGCATGCTAATGCTTCCGGTACATGCTGAAAGTGCCCTTTTTATGCATGTAGCCAACTGTCGTGTCTGTATCAATTGTTGTGATGTAGCCTTCTGTCGTGTTCACCATAGTGCGTGAACAGTGGGAGGCATGCTGTATTTGTCCCACCGGGTATAGTATAGTGGATAGGACCTGATGACACTGGTGGCCGTCCTGTCCGGTGTGCATATTATTATTTATAACTGTCTGGGTCCTATTACCTTATTCCAATCTAATCTACAGCTATGCTATCCAACCACGAGCGGCCTTAAATTTACTGTAATACTAACCCTAATTGGAATCTTAGTAATGCGAAACGTCAGACTCTTTTCGATTCTTTCTCAGTGTTCCATGCTTTTCAAATAGATCCAATTAAATGCTCATCGTGATACGCTTGTACCTTTCATTAACGCAGCCGCAGCAATAATGTTGTGTGGTCAGCACTAGCTATGTATTGGCACTTCAGTCCCTCTGAAAGTATGGGATTAGATCTCCTAATAGTGAATTCTCTAGGCTTTACAGTACATGTATGTATCGTATGCACATTATCTGACGTGTTGACATTGTTGGCATTAGGACAGCATTGCATGCCTCGTTTCATGTGATAGAAGATATAGTAAGCTGGAGGTTAGTTTCTGCTGAACTACTTAGCTTCTGCAGAGTAATATTAGCTGCTTAGTGTCTGCTGATGTTGCTGCTAAGTTTTTGCTTAACTAATGTGGCATTCCAAATTTCTAGTAATTCCAAGTTACTAGATGAATTAGCTGATTTTAGCGAGGTGTGTATTAAGCACAGCAATTTACATGCAGGCATTAGATCGATGAGCTAATTAGTGTTCTGATTTATGAAGCTTATGATAGTTGTTTACCATTTTATACTCCCATCTTTTCAACGAAGCAAATTGTTTGCCTACAAATCACTTGTACAGTGCTGTACTTAGTTGTGTTGATCCTGTAGTATGTAGTGTAGAGTATATTATCCAGCGCTTATCATCGCAATGATTACCGAATCATTATCTGCAGAAGCTGGCCTACTCGGTATTTTGTTGGCCGACGTGGTTCAAAATAGCATGCTTTGTGCGTCCTAAAATAGAAGCGCGTTGAGACAGGCTAAAACGCACCGATTATGCTCTAGCAGCCCAGTTTGTGTTGGCACAGTGTTCAGCCGCCTTGGTTGAACCGATGCTGTGGGTCACTCTTCGTAGCCTACCATATCGACGGGCGTCAATAGAAATCTCTTTTTATTTTTTGGCACCGCGTTCTGCTGTGTGAATGTTAACAGGGTTATGTTGACTTTTGTTCCGTTCGGCCCAAAGTCAGATCTATAGGCTATTTAGGTTATTGGTGTGTGCCGCTGAACGTAATGCTGCTGCTGGCCATGTTTTTAACGTTGAATGAATGACTCAGCTTGTGGGAATGCAATGCCCTTGTGGAAGGTAGGCCGATGGCTTACTTAGGCTGTTTCTCTTAAAAGGTAAACTATTTCGTAAATAAAAAGCAGTGATAGGTTGGTGCTTTGAATGCAGATAGGCCGCTGGACTATATAGGCCTATGCTTTAAATATGGGTGTGATATTTTGTATATTGTGTATAGACTGGATACAATTTCATGTTGATGTTTAATTGCACATTTCCAAACAGTAGGACAGTTCAAGAATGTCCCGTTGTGGTATTAATAATTAACCTCTTTGTTAGACTTTTTCTTGGAATATTTTAAATAAAATCGAGCACAAATCTCTTGATAAAAATATTGTATTATGTTTAATTTTCTTTGCTACTCTTATCTTGAGCTTGTGAAGTATATCTTGATGCTTTCTTCAGAATATCTAATTTGTGTTTAATCTTTATAGATCATTGAGCTATGTGAGAGATTTAGAGACTTTATTTGTATTCAAGATGACCGTCGTTTCACTTCTTCACTCCTGTGATGTTCATAACATATAAGGATACTGCATGTACTAAAACTTGCTGGCTTGCCCCTTCGTTGTCTCTCACATGTAATGTGTTTTAAAGTTACAGGATTAAATTTACTACGTGTGAATATTAAGCTATTACAAGCTCACAATTAACTTTCAATGGATATAAAGCAAGATGTGCAACGTACGTATTGTGACATTAAAATTAAACTGATTACAAAACTTTGAACAATACCATTAAGCTTTCAGTTGTTTGAAAGCTTAATGAGACTGAGCACTAACATAAACAAGTTTTATGTTTTCAGTGACGACATTGCTATCAATAGCCCACAGGCTATTGCACTAGAAAGTTAGGCAATAAGGGACTGATATTGTTATTAACATTTGGCTACATCCGGTGGGACAGCTGGCGCCAGCTGATTTCCAGTGCTGCCCGCCGGACCCAGCTCGATGCAAATTGCAGCTGCTGGGATAGATAGCAATCAGACGCAAGCATCGCCCCTGATAACCATCAACCAATCCATGTCATTTAGACAGTGGTGCTACGACTGCTAGCCGATTTGCCAGTCCTTTGTTTACTCTCACACGTTGGCTATTCGCCTGTTGTTTGGCTATTCTACAGAGCATTGCGTGTGTAATTTCCATAATATCAGAATTGCTGTAAAATGCCTTGCTAGTGTTTAATTATTTGCGATTTAGTGCCTGCTTTAATTTGAAATTTAGCATTTTTTCTTCACTCAATTTTTCTTTCTTTTCACCCTAATTTTTATGACATATCTTGGCATGCGTTACACGTCATTGATGCTGTTTCGTACATGCATGTATGGCTTATTATTTACATAGTTGTTTTTGTCTCCAGAGATTTCTCTTGCTCGCGGCGAGTGACTCGAGCTCGGACTGAGGATTGGCTGTGAGCTCGGATCGGTTGAAGGCTGGCTCGGACCTTGGGTTGGACTTTGGTTCGGACCGTGGGTCGGACTTATGGTTGGCTGAGACCTCGGGCTGGGACTAACTTAGGGTTGGCGGAGATCTCGGGCTGGGACTAACTTAGGGTTGGCGGAGACCTTGGGCTCGGGCTGACTGAAGGTTGGCTGAGACCTTGGGCTCGGGCTGACTAAGGTTTGGCTGAGACCTCGGGCTGGGATTGAGGGTTGGCCGATACCTTGGGTTCGGGCTGACTAAGGGTTGGTTGAGACTTCGAGCTCGGGCTGACCGAGGGTTGGCTGAGAGTCGAGGGTGGCCAAGATGGCGACGCTGACGCTCAAGGTGAGCGTGGTGGGCAGCAAGGTCGTCAAGACGATGCAGTTCGACCCTGCAACCATCGTCTACGACGCCTGCCGCACCATCAGGGAGAGGATTCCAGAGGCCAACGCCGAGGGAAATGGTTCGTGCTGCTTTTGCGCCGATTGTTGTCTGGGGCGATGAAATATTTGCAAGCAGTGAACACTAGGCTTCTATGTTATAGTTCCAAAATTAAATTTGTGTGTGTTGTGGGTCGATAAGTTTTGGATTTGAAGTTTTAAAAAGTTGAATTTTATAAAATGTCAGTTAATCAGAGTCTGTTTTTCTTTCGCGTCTAGTGTACCTAGGAAGAGCAATAGAGCATGATAGTTTAGGACAAGGACGGGCTATGGCCAGTATAATAGAATGATTTAATGATAGATAGTGCTAGTGCATAAATTTCCATTACCAAACTGCTAAATTAAATAAGTTACAAGTTGTAACTTATCACCACTACACCACAGCAAGGCGCTGTGGTGTAGTTAAGGCGCCGGACTTGAGTCGAGAGGACCAAGTCCCCACGCCGGCAACTATGAAACCATGTGTTACAGGCCCTTCAACAAGGCTGTTAAACACACAAGTGTCGCTAGCTGCTAACCCCGTGCCTGATAATTATCTATTTGATTGGCGTCAGGAAGGGCATCCAGCCATAATAACCCGGCTCCTGTAGTCCTCATTAGGGCGTAAACGTCTAAGCTTATATGAAAACATGGACATTATCAGATTAGACGACAAAAAAGGATACCATAGTTAGTTCCAAAGTTTGGTTACAAGCCTGTAACGTATAACTTTATTCAAAAGTTTTTATTTCACACATTTGTAGCAGTTTTGCTGCTCATTGCTTGTAAGTTGTAAGTAGGTAGTCATATATTTTAATTTTTAATTTTTTTGTCCTGTTTCTAGCGAATAATTTTAATAATTTGAAGCAATTGATTAAAAGGGGAATCAAGTGTCAAAATAATTATTTATGGAACATTGGCAGAATTTAGTATCATGTAGATATTGTTGATGCAGAATGCAGTGCCTTTTAGGCTTTTGAACTTGAACGTTGATTTCTTTGGAGTTGTTAACACTTCAGGTGCTGCTGTGGTACTGCTTGCTTTGCACGCGTGTATGCCGCTGGCATGTGGTCCTGTTTAACCAGACATTTCCGACTTTTTGTGGCGTTTTACTGAAATGCTAGTCTAGAGAAGTGAGTTGTAGCAGGTTGAAAAATGTGAGTATAATATTTGGTCAGTGAGTAACTTGGCATCTGCAGCGTCGTTGTTGAGTTTTTTTGCCGTTTGTGATCGCGGATCTGGAGAATCATTTTGAATAAGTTATTTATTGCATTTGCATGGTATTTCAACATGCAAGTTATGGCGGAAACTTTGGAGTTGACAACTTTTGGAATCTATGTTTTATTTATTGTTATTATTTGTTATATTCCTCAAGGTTCCTAGCTAATGGCGCTGTGGTGTAGTGGTTAAGGCGTCCGACTTTGAGTCCAGGGGACCAGGGTTCAAGTCCCCTCGCCGGCCACTATGAAGCCATGTGTTACAGGCCCTTCAGCAAGAGTCTTAAACACACAAGTATCGCTAGCTGCTAACCCCGTGCCAGATAATTATTCATTTGTTTACCGTCAGGAAGGGCATCGGGCCGTAAAAACCCACCTCAAGCAGTCCTGATCAGGGCGGGCAAAAACATGTAAATCTGTGTGAAAACATGGACATTAACAGATTACATGATAAAAGGAGGTTTTTTTTTTATTTCGTAACTAATGGTTCCTCCAGATTGTCTTCTGGCCAGAGCCATGCGAGATGATATTTAAACTTTGCAGAGCAGCTTGTGAGAGAAGAGCTAATTGTGGCAGTAAGTGGCGCTGGGAACTTGTGACACTTCTCGAAATGATTATGAGACTTAGCCCGAAGAATTTTATTAGCGAGTCGTTAATTCATTTGTGAGTCAATAATTCATATTTAGTAATTAGCACCATCCTAAATCAAGTTGATTATGGTATAGGAATTTATTTTGAAATTTAAGGAACTTTATTTGTTGTCAGTTCTAAAATTTATTATCAAACTTAGTATTGTACCGTGCTAATGTTTGGTTTGTCTTTCAGCTGCTGACTTTGGCCTGTTCTTGGCTGACGAGGATCCAAAGAAAGGAGTTTGGCTGGAGGCCGGAAGGTCACTCGAATACTACCTGCTCCGAAATCAAGTAGGCTAGGCTATGGTCTTTTTTGTGCGCTTTTTCCTTTTTTGTGATGTTCGGACATCAATTACGTTATGCCTGACTGATTTAAGTTGATGAATTTTTGAGCTGCTCAGGCAGATCTTGGTTTGAACTTTCACAGCTAATAAATTCTATCAGTCAGTGTTACTTTTGTGTCATTGATGACGTGTTCACTGGTCACTATTGAAGTTACTGGTCACTATTGAAGTTACTGGTCACTATTGAAGTTACTGGTCACTATTGAAGTTA
>JAQIWG010004937.1:0-15252 GCA_034695025.1 Chamaedrilus cognettii | reverse complement strand
GGGGGTGGGAAGGATGGGGGGGACATGGCTGACGACAGCGACTGCTTCATTGAGGACGTCGTGGAAGTCGACAGGTCGGCAGCGAATTGATTGTTCAATTTCAAATTGTTTATTTTAACGATACTTTTGTAAGTATAATATTAATAATAATAATAGACAGATTTCTGTCATTTGTTGTCTTGTAGTTTAGGGACCGGACCGTATGTAGCACATAAAGGCTATATACCGTCTGGTTCTGTGCAGAGAGCCGGCACAGAACCGCTCCCCCTACTTTAGTTGCCTTTTACACCTTGCCCGGGGAGCTTTGGGCTGCAGGCCAATTCTTTGTTCCCCGGCCTGCAGGGGGCATAATCCACAGTCTAATTTGCTGTAGTGCCATAACAAGTCGATTACAATTCTAGATAGAGGACTTTGCATCCGGAGCAATCTTCACAAACAAGTGACGGTAATATTGACATGCAGCAATCTATGACCCAGCAGATGGAAGGTGGAAGGAAATGAAAGAAATCAGAATAATATGTGCAAAGGATAACGCTGGATATAAGAGCAAGAAAGGAGTAAGAAAACCGTGGATAACTTTAGAAATGATAATTCAATTGGATTAACGACGGAAATGGAAAAATGTAAAGACAGAGGGAAGGAAAAATTGGTATTGAAATTTGAGCAAAAAACAAAAATGCGGAGGGTGGTTGTGCCCTTTAGTTGTGGGGCCATAGTCACGATATAGTCGCGACTGCCTAGCTCAAGCGAGATTTGAGGTTGCGACATCCAAAAAATACATGTGCGGCATTGGCCATTTAGCTGGATCCACCTCAGAACTCGCTAAAGCTAGGCAGCCGCGACTATGGTAACTATGGCCCCTGCTCTCTACGTTCGCTCGCCCACTGTGTCCAGTGAAAGCATTTGACTCTGCAACGTAGAATGCGTTAGCTTGAGCGCCCGTCACTGCTCATCGACCTGGGACCTGGTGAATCAGATCCAGCGTCAGCTGGACTGTGAATGCTAGCGTAGGTGTCGTGGTTGATCCAGCTGCAGTGTGCGCATCACGAAGTAAATGAAGGAGACACCAGCACCTCATCGTGTTGAGGCATATACACTACAGTGCCCTGAGAAGACTTACTGTAAAACACGAAATTTTGGCTGCATGTTATTTTTAGTGGTGTTACTTCTCAGAAATTTAGCTTCGCTTAATTTTTGCGTTGTTGGGGGACTCCTTATTGTATAGCTTCTGCAGCCCTATTTTTGATGTGTGTAATTTTGGCAGATTTCACCAATTAGGGAAATTGGCCAAAATGACATGCATATGAATTTTTTTCGTTAACAGTAGGTCACACAGTGCTCCATAATTTGTACGGTCAAAAAGATCGAGATAATGCCGGGGGTAGCAGTGTCCTCAACTGCTTCATTCTGTCAGGTCGCCAGCGCGTGCACTCGACGCCGCGCGATCTCGATGTCTGGCGAGAGTTCAGCATTCCTATGCTCCAACCTGCACAGCGACCCAGGCTCAAGTTCAAGCTCTTGCGTCATCACTCTCCTCCTCCCCTGCTGGCGAGGCCAAGGCGGGGGTGTCGCCGCCCTGGCCTGGTGCCATTTCCGTCGGGGGCGAGTGTTCCTCGGCCCCTGACTACATCCCCCTCACCCTCGGGGGGGTGGTCGTGTCAAGGTGGCCGCAGGACGACGCGCGCGGGGGTGCGGCAGCGCAGAGTGTGGACCTGACTGACGACTCTCCGCAGCGCATCAGAGCCCTGCGCGGTGGCATGGCAGGCAGTGTGTGCACGGCGCGCGCGCGACGTGGCAGGTGGGCTGTTGGTCTCGGTCACTCTAGGGCAGTGCTACTCAAGTGATTTGCCAGTCCGCGGCGAGCTGAGAAAAAATACGCCAATTACACTAGATTACACATTCAAGACATTCCAGGTCGTCGAGCTGTAAGTGCAATTATCCAGAAAATTGAAAGTCATCTATATGTAATAGATTTCCATGTATTTGAATCATATCTCATTGGGCTGTGCATAATTATTGCGACAAAAAGTTGTTGGTCTTGGGCCAACTGGGAATTTTTTTTCTGATCCGTGAAACCAAAAGTTTGAGAAGCAACTGGTGCTTTAGGGCTCAGTTCTTCAGTGGAGAGTTATTTGAATGATTTTGGAGTATTCAAATAACTCGCTAATTAATGCGAGTTATTTGAATGATCTGCGATCTAATGTGCGCAATCTGATTGGATCGTAACGTCATTTTTGTTCTGTATAATAATAATAATAATCATAGTTTTTGATGTCCATTCTTATGCATTACAGGCAAACCTGTAATGCCGTGTCAATGTTAACACAGGTTAGACGCTTTTATATTTGAGCTGGGTTTTTGCAGTTGAATGCCCTTCCTGTCGCCAACCAGAATAATAAATTACTCTGGACAATGATTATCAGCTAGCGACATTTGTGTGAAACAACCTTGCTGAAGGGCCTGTAACGCCATGGTTTCATAGTTGCCGGCGCCGGGACTTGTACCCAGGTCCTCTGGACTCAAAGTCCAACGCCTTAACCACTACTCCACAGCGCCTCGCTAAATGTGACAATTTAAAATCAAATAGCCCTTAATTGTGCTGCTGAGGATACTTTGAGACCTCGGTGTGTAGTTGCACGTTGTTGTGTATGTTGTGCAACATATGTGGAAGATCTTCTGGAAGGTCCTCTTGGTAGATGATCCCAGAGCATGGCTCGGAAGATTTAATGCATCTCAGCCTTAAGATTTTCATGAGCTTTGCTTATGAACCTCTTGAGACTAGAATAAACTTATTTTTTCCACATTTGTTACTATGAGACAAAATACAAGTACATACATGCGAATCGCATAAGAAGTAGCGAGGTTAGGCAAAAAGAATTGTACGTCCTCGAGAAGGCTTAAGCCTATATACCTAATGCCGGGCTACAGTTTAAGTATGGAACCATGTTAAATTGTTGCATATAAGCAGCGCTGTAGCTAGACAGAAATAACATTTACACTTTTAAGAGACAAATGTGAAATAAAATAATTATGAGCTGACCGACGTCAATTTGCCAAACATAAATACAGTGCATGCAGACTTAGAAAATAAAACAGTTAAAGAGAAAAATTATACTGGTGAAACTTATTTAGTACAATGAAAGAAAATAACGAGAGACATCATATTTCCCTAATTCTAAGCTATTTGAGGACAAATCACAGCAGGCCGAGAATCTCAAACTTTAGGTCCTTGAATACATTGTTCACGAATTGTGGTGCGTTGATATGTACCACAATTCATGAACATGTATCAGCAGCGAAATCATGTGTATAACGCATGTTGTGATGCTGAGGTTGGTTTAACATACAGTAATTCATACAAGATTCAGGTAAGAGCGCAGGTTTAAATTTATACATAAATCGCACGATGCGAAGCTTTCGAATGTCACAGAATTTTAACAAATTTAGTTGTTTGTATAAGGGACTAGCGGAAGCACCGAAAGGTAAAAGAGTTATTGACCGAACGGCTCTATGTTGCAGAACATCCAGCTTCTGCAGTGCA
This sequence comes from Chamaedrilus cognettii, assembly GCA_034695025.1. Lineage (NCBI taxonomy): Eukaryota > Metazoa > Annelida > Clitellata > Enchytraeida > Enchytraeidae > Chamaedrilus > Chamaedrilus cognettii. The sequence goes on along the minus strand of JAQIWG010004937.1, from coordinate 11,711 downwards.
GTGGCAGTTGCACCTCCCCATATAATACAGCAATAGATGATGTATGGATATATTAAGAAATATATAGAGTTAACAAAGTGTTTTTTGACGTAGATGAGGTAGAAAATTTTCTACTCGATCTATCATTCCCAGCCCTCGGGATATTTTAGCAATAGCATGGTTTAACTGCATAAGTTGCTTTAAGAATCGGGCACGCGAAATAATAATTTGAATGATAATAATTAATAAAAATATTATTTATAAAAATTGATAATTATTTTTATATTTCTTATAAATTATTGTTTTAAAATTATTTTAATGCATATTATTTTTATAAGTCCCTCGGGAACGCAGTACCGAGGGCAAAAAAACCCCAAAAATTTATATTAATTTATAGTAATAATAATAATGTAAAAATGTATTAACGATAATTAATAGAAATGATGGGTTTGGCGTCTGTCTCGGTAGCGTCATCATGGACCTGTTAATCTATTTTATCGTTGTTCTCAGGTCTCCGTCGCGCCGGAGGCGGAGTCGCTCGGCAGCCCAGCCGCCCCCTCGCGTCTCTCCCCTCAGAGACGCCCATCACAGTCGCTCCCCCAGAGGGAGGAGTGGCGCAGGGCCACGCCCGATCAGGGGGGGCTCTCCCCAGCTGGTCGGTGCGGAGGTCAGGAGGCGATGGGATGCAGAGGGGGTTGCTCGGCCGCTTCTAGAGGGAGGTGCTGCTTCGGGGGATGTCCGTGGGGCGGCCACACGGGGGGTGGCAGGGGTTGCAGGGGGGGTGTCAGCGGGTGACGCTCTGCGCTACATCGTCATAGACGGATCCAATGTCGCCATGAGGTCTGTTCTTTTTAGAAACTGTCATTCTTTAGCAGATTTATTTTTAGGCTTCATTCATGTGTCTAACCCCAGGTTGCTTGACCTTGATTTGAAAAAGTGCTAAATCGCACATTACTCAAACTGCGGTTTAAGCTAAACTGCAGTTTGAAATTTTTGGGTTGCTCGATAATTTTCTTCGGTTTGAGTGCAATTTAGAAAAATGTGCTAAAACAGTACTGAACTCTAGTCTTTATTAACGTTCCGGAAGGCCCTTATCGTGTTAGAACGTGTCAATAGTGGTGAATGTTCAATAATATCGTGAAAATTTGAATCCTGAAACGTAACTGACTTTCAGACGTTTTGGCCGTTAAATCGCACTTCATTCGCAGAAATGTGCGATTTTAAAAATTAATTCACAGATTGCTAATTCGCACTTAAAATCGAGGTCGAGCAACAGAAAATTTAGTTAAACCGGACTACATCACTAAATCGCGCTCAAATCGAGGTTGAGCAACTAGACGTAAGTAGTGATAAACTGCAGTATCATTGTTCTGACCGCTATGATGTTGATGGTGTGCAGCGCTCTTGTGATAACTGCGGTCATGTTTAGGCACTCTTAAAGTTGTCCGGAAATCTTATCATGATTGCACTGTTTTGGCTTGCCTTTGATAGTTTCAATATAGTTCTTTTATATTTTTTGCACTTGCATTTTCGATTTCAAAGCATTTCTTGACAGTGCATTGTTTATTTGGAGGTTTTGAAATATCTTGCAATAATGCTTCACGGGCAGTGATCAGCGTTCCTGCAGAAAATAAGATCTTTCAACGAAGCGATGTTTCGCCTGAAAATTTGTTGCAGAAGCGTCGCTGTTGAGCATTCTCGAGCATTTTTACTACTGAGCTGTGCTCAGTGTGGATCATCGGTCATGCTGTATGCATAAAACGATTGAGTTCAGCAGGCGCAGTATGCAAAAAATGATAGCTAGATATAAATGTACGCCTACAGCAGTTTAAACGAGAAGGCGTATGATGTTGTTGTTGTTTAAACCTCTTGCGGGGAAGTGGTGATGCCCCATTTCACCAGCTGATGGTCGCTGGTGGTGGTTCCACCGTAACTGGTAGGCATCGTAGGAACATTTGTGGCTGTCAAATTTAAACCACCCTTGGCAAAGGGTGCACGAAGTGACTCTAAATCTTTGCCGCGGCCGAGATTTGAATCGGCAACTGCCGCACTCGTAATCCGAGACCGTGACTTGGACAACTTGGCCACAACACTTTGTCCTGCCCCATGGTGGCACAGGGGCAGAGCTGCCGGGCAGTTTAATGCCATGTCCTGGACATGCGTAAGAAGGTGTATAATGTCTAGTGTTACGCGCGCGTGAAGATTTACAGTGGTGGCGTAAGCCTAGTGGCTAGGTAGCTGCGCTGCGCCTTTTTTTATAAGGGAGCAGGTGCAATGCTGCACCTGTTTTATTAGGGCTTGACCTAATAACCTTATTAATAACCTTGACTTTATTAACCTTGACTTTATTAACCTTGACTTTATTAACCTTGACTTTATTAACTTTGACTTTATTAACCTTGACTGTACACGTTGCTGTTTCTCGCTCCTCCTGTGCGTAATCCTCCTCCTTGTGGGTAATGATACGATAACGCGAAGATGCCACATGTCGGAAACCTTGTCTTCCCTCGAGATGCGTCATCACGGCCGCTTTCCCGTGAAGACCGTTTTTTGTTCAAGACGGCCGGAACACCCTCGGACAACCCAATGTGAAAGCACCTTATTAGTCTTTGTTACTACACTTGACTTGTCGTAATGTCTTGGCGAGGCCAGCGCCCGCATAGACATCCTTGATGCGACCCCTCAGTTCTCTCGATTGAATGTTATTCTGCACGCCTGTCCTATTGTTAGCTCGGCTCTATGTATACAAACCGCTCCAAAGCAACCCCCCCTCCACTCACTGTCGGCATAGAGCGCGTCAAGGTTCTCAAGGTGCTGGGGGTCACACCACTACAATGTGATCTCAAGATGGAGGTTCATATCACGGTGCGCTTGTGTGCTGAGCACATGCGCGTCGTCACTCTACGCCCTGCGCATACTTTGCAACCACGGCCTGCCCCCCGCCTCACTGCATGAGGTGGTGCGCGCGTCCACGTTGGGCCGCCTCATGTGCGCGTCGCCAGCCTGGTGGGGGTACGCAACCGCCAGCGAATGGGACCGACTCCAGGGCTTCATCAGAAAAACGAAGAGATACGGGAACCTGCCAGCCTCCACGCCCACCGCGGCGGAGATTAGCTGCCAGGCGGACGGCAACTTGTTTCGAGCAGTCAGAGCTGACAGAACTCACTCTCTCCTCAGAACTCACTCTCTCCTCCCCACCGCTACATCCCATCAACATAACCTGCGACCACGCTCTCATAGCTTTACTCTTCCTGATAGAGACGATTAAAACTTCATTCCTCGCCAGTTGTACAAGAATATCTATTGACTGCCCCCACCGTATTTTTTCCACCTTGTGCTTAACATGACTTAAAATAACATGACATCCTTCGTCAGTTTTGTATTTTTCTGCTGCTTCCCCATATTGTGCGTTGGTTAGCCTGTGCTCAGATCTACTAAACAGTTCTATCGTAGTATCGGCTGAATTATTTGTTTATTGAATTTTGATTATTTTTGGCTTACTCTGTTCATTCATTACTGCATGACAGTGTGCTTGTACCGGGCTGCGTTTGTCAGCATATTTGCTAATAAACGAAGATATATATCTCGCAGTCTGGCTTTATGTTGTCCATCCATCTCATCCTGAGGCGGCCCCTGCTCCTCTGCCCACGTATGGACCTGTCCATGGTGCGCCATGTTGGGGAATCTTGCGTTTGGCATGCGATTGATGTGGTCAAAGTGTCATTCTCTTCTGTGCGAGCTTTTGTTTAAGTCAAGTCAGGTTAGTCAAGGCTGTCATATTTTTCGTTACTACATTCGGACCTTAAACTCCCAAAACAAAACCGTGCTGTTGCTCAGTCACGGCACCAAAAACGTCTTCTCGACGCGTGGCATCGAGATCGTCGTCAATTACTTTGTGTCACGGGGGCACAGTCACGTCAAGGCGCTCGTGCCGCAGCACCGGCGCCAGCTGGCGCCACTGGGGGGGGTCGAGGGGGAAGGGGGCGCCGTGACGGCCGACAGGGACCTGCTGGAGCGACTGAGCATCCAGGGTCACGTCATCTTCACTCCCTCGCGGCGCCTTGGCAACCGCAACATCACCCCTTACGACGACAGGTGCGCCCTGGTGTCACTACTTTGATTCTGTTATGTTCTGGAATGTTCTAATCATGTTGCCATGTTTTACAGTGGAATGTTCTACAATGTTCTAGTCGTATCATTATAGTTTACACTGGAATGTTCTGATCTTGTTGCCATGTTTTACAATGGAATGTTCTGGAATGTTTTAGGCGTGCTACCATGTTTTATAGCGGAATGTGCAGTTCTGGAATATTTAGCCGTAGTGCCATTTTTTACAGTGGAATGTTCAAGCCTTGTCACATTTTGCAATGGAATGTTCTAGCCGTGTTGCCACATTTGTCGGTACGTATTTGTGCGTGTATGTGTGTTTGTGTGTGTGTGTGTGTCGCATGATGATCCTAGACCTGGCCGTGTGTACGGGCGGGATCGTCGTGTCCAATGAATAGCGAGACCTGTGTGGAACTGTGTAACTGTGTCTGTGTGTGTGCCTGTATGTGTGCGTGTATGTGTGAACGATGATCTAAGACCTTGCTGTGCTTACGGGTGGTGTCGTCGTATCCAATGAGAACTACACAAAAACCAGTGTCTCTATGTTTGTATTTCTGCGTGTTTGTGTGCTTGTGCCTGTGTCTGTATGTGCGTGTATATGTGCAGGATGATCCTAGACCTTGCTGCGCGTACTGGCGGGGTCATCGTATCCAATGACAACTACCGCGACCTTCAGGCAGAAAACAGACCCGAGTGGAGGGATGTCCTCGAGAACCGGTCTCTGCTCCAACCCACCCATCGATAATTTCATTAGTTCCTGTTTTTGTTCGTGTATCCATTATGACCAAATGATTTTAGTTTAATGCTGATTTCATTTCAGAATGATTTTTATTATTAATTTTAAAAATAAAAAAAATAAAAATTATTCACAAATTAAGTCTGTGTTAATTATAGAATGCAATAGCACAAAATTATCGTTGCCGCCAATATTCCCTCTAATTTTTGAATTGTGTGTGCGGATGTCGTGTGTGCACTTATTTAAAGTCATGTCATTCCTGTGCGGCCTTTGTGGATCATGTCAACTAAACTTAGCTTAATTTTACAAACAGCCTTGCAAAATTTTATTTTATCAAGGCCTATTTCTCTGCGAGCAGTCAGTTTTCTCTGCGCGGCACCTCTGAAAGCCGCGCACTTTAGAGGGAACATTGATTGCCGCTATATGTCACAGCATCCTTCAGTACTGTCCTTGTGTCGTAGCATCCTTCAGTACTGTCCTTGTGTCGCAGCATCCTTCAGTACTGTCCTTGTGTCGCAGCATCCTGCAGTGCTCTATCGCAGAGACCGACCGAAGCTGCTTTTTTTACTTTCTGCCGTTGCCGCAAATGGGCCGTGCATATCACATTTGGATCTGGCCATAACCGAAAGTGAAGCCACAAGTGAGGCCAGGTTCGGCCTCATGCCGTTGCCGAAGCCAAAACCTATAAGTCAGCACTCACTCTGCAGTCACTCTGACATCGTCATTGTCCTGCACGCGGATTTTAACTAGCATGAAGCAGCAGTAGTGAATGTATTCACTGTGAATGGATTGGATAGCTAATAGTTCTTGTTGACACAGAGATAATAGCTAACCCCACTAGTACTATTTATTACATCCCTCCCTCCTTACACATTCATGCCAAGTGTCATGTTGTAACAAATCAACTGTGAGAGCTTTGCAATTTATTTAGCACACTTCATTTCAAAATGAAATTCCGGTCGCGGTCATGACATTAAAGTTTGGCACCCTATTGGAGGCTTCAATTGACCGGTCGTTTGTTTGCGGCCATTAGTTTGTGGATCGATTCTTGCGGTTCATGGTGTCCGACAATATTCTGGGGTGTGCCTGCAATCGAAGTGTGAGCATTAGTTTTGGGGGTGCATTTGAAGTCTTGGCGGTTCTTTATTGCAAGCAGATGCAACAACATTAGTAGATCTATAATTATAGACTAAATTCAGTGCAATTTCGACTTGTGACGTTGCAGTCTTTACTGGAATTGGGCCAAACTTCTGCAGAGCACTTTAGGCAGTTGTTTAAACCAGACGTTAGTTGAAATATGGCCAAATTCGGTTGACCTCTTCTGTCATTGTATCTCGGTATCCTGCAGTACTCAACTGTTATGTCGCAGCATCCACTGTCATTGTGTCGCTGTATCCTGAAGTACTCTACTGTTATGTTGCAGCATCCTCTGTTGTTGTGTGAGCAGTATCCTGAAGTACTCTACTGTTATGTTGCAGCATTCTCCGTCGCATTATCCTGCAGTACTCTACCATTATATCGCAGCATCCCCTGTCGTTATGTAGCAGTATCCTGAAGTACGCTACTGTTATGTCGCAGTATCCTGCAGTACTCGTTCGTCGACGACATGTTCCTGGTGCCCGACGATCCCCTGGGGCGCTACGGGCCGCGTCTCGCTCAGTTCCTCAGCACTGCGCCCCCTCAGGGACACTGGGCACACCAGGGACCAAGGGTACCCCAGGGATCCCCTGTACCCCAGGGACCAGTTATGCATCACAGACTAGTGGTACCCCAGGGACCAGCTGTACCCCAGGGACCGGCGGGACACCAGAGACTAGTGGTACCCCAGGGAACAGCCATCCACCAGAGGCCAGGGGTACCCCAGGGAGTAGCGGTTCCGGTACATCAGAGGCTAGGGGTACCCCAGGGACAAGGGGTACCCCAGGGACAAGCGGTACACCAGATTCGAGGGATAGCCATGCCATTGAGGCTAAGCCCCAGCCTAGCAGGGCCGAGACCCGTGGTATCACAGGTATCTATGGTATCCCAGAGACACGCGGTACCCCAAGGACCCTCGATACCACTGAGACCGGTGGTCTCACAGGGCAACGACCAATGGTGAGATCTCTCATTGTGGTGTGTGCGAACATGTTGGCCGGGTATTTAATTGATTTGTATTGTTGGGGGTATTGTTGATGGGGCCGACAAAAATTCAGAGATGGCTTCGGAGGCTGGAAGCATTAGTAAAATCAGCATAATGCGCTATCATCATCATCATTTATATTTTACGTCCACTTTTCCGTGCTAGCACAGGTTGGACGTTTCCCACGATGAGACTCCCCCATAACTCCCGATTCTTTGCCATCTCTCTACTCCTGCCGCACTCCTTCATATCGGTCTCTATCGCCTCCAAGGCAATGTTTTCTCCACGTTTTCTTCCATATGTGGCCTACGTTGTTTTAGTCGTCATATATGCAGCGTTTGTAAACATCCGGAACCTGCTGGTTATTAGTGATTATTATCAATAGCAAATGCTGAGCCAAGCAATAGCTGGATTTACGGTGTTAAGGGTTTGCAGGCCTGCGTCTTGTCAAATCAGAGGGTGATGTTTGACAATGTGTTGCATTGACAATGTGTTGCATGGTCTGTATCTGACCACACCTGCAGCTAGAGCTGGTTGCAAGCTCAGTTTCTGAGCATTGGTCCTGCACGGTGAAAATGCATTGCTATCTACAATTTTAGTGTTTAGAAGTTATTGGCACCTGGATTGCTCTTAAGATTGATTGCAATTATAGAAAGTAGCTTTTTGTGCTTCATTTGAGAAATTTCTCCCTTGTTAGGGAGTTATAGGTAAGATTGCCCAACTTTGCATGAGAATGTTAAGCATGTCATTTGCTTGGCAGGTCTCATATGGCATGGCAGCAGCGAGCGAAGCTGAGACTGCACGAGCAGCAGTTGCAGCAAGCAAGGCTGCAGGAGATGCTGCAGCAGACGCCTCAGCACCAGCTGCAGCGAGGGGACCACCATGCATCGCGCGTTTCTGGCGTGGGGCAAGGCTCGGCAAGCACTCAGAGCGAGGGGGCGCCTCGCAACTTCATTGCGGCTCGCTTCCCCGGCGGTCTGGCAGGTGGTGCCCGCCCCCTTGCGGTGGGGGGTGGATCCGGAAGTGCGTCGGCTGGGGTCAGCAACGAGGTGAGAAGGCTGAACTACAACGGGGCTTGGGGTGGGGTGGGCGGTGAGGTGGGGGGAAGGGTGGGTGGTGCGGCAGGGGGGCTGAGGTCAATGGCAAAGACGGCTGATCTGAGGCGAGAGCTGCGCCTGATATTCCCGGACGAGGGGGAGCGCATCGATACGCTGCTGATGGCGTACCCCAGCGAGCTGAGCGTCAACAGGCTCGGCGACCTCCTGCTTGACAACTAGGCGACCCTGCACAAGGCAACTAGGCACCCCTTGGCCGCTTGGCAAGAAAACTAGACACCCCCTCAAGATAACTAGGCACCTCTTCCACAAGACAACTAGACACCTTAGGCGAGAAAACTAGAAAACAAGAAAACCAGGCACTCGTGGCGAGACAACTAATCACCCTTAGATGAGACAACTAGGCACCCTTAGGCGAGACAATTAGACACCCTTAGACGAGACAACTAGACACCCTTAGACGAGACAGTTAGGCACCTCTAGGCGAGCTGAGAGAACAACCAACTGCCATGACTATTGACTGCCGTTTCTGTTGACACTAGTGATCAAAACTTAAGTTGAGGAGCGTGACTGCTTCTGAAATGTCAGTTGATGCTATCAGGAAACATCGTAAGCGGGACGGGGGAGGTTCTGTAGAGAGCAAGTCACGACTGGGGGGGATGGGGGGATTGCAGAGGAGGAGAAGTCAGCCAAAAAAAATACAGAACGCCATTCCTGCTCGTTTCTGCCCACTTTGATCATCGAATTAGCTGGTTAACGACTTTTCTTTTGGGCGCATACTGACGCGTCATTTTGGGTGCTAAATTGTATTGAAAATGTTTGTGTTTGTCAAATAAAGAGTGCAGTGTTATAATATTTATAGATGTTGACGATATGCCAAGAAGATTGCGAGTTACATCGAAGCCATGCGTATGAGCATTGATTCATCTTAGGTTCAGTTAGCTATCATCGGTTACAGGGAACAGTGTCGCAGTGTGAAGTCATCGTTATGTTACCAACATAGTGTTATTATCGTAGTGTTGCCATCATTGTGTTACCATGTTCTTCATTGCTGTGATGCCAACTTGTTTCTTATGTCAACTGTGACATCATCGCTCTGTTCTTAATATCGTAATTTTCTTTTATTTCAATCTTTCGTTGATTCCATATTCAATGTTCATGCATTAGTCGATCTGATTAACAATTAGTTTGGTGGAAAACAATCCTTTATGGAAATTTTAATAAAATAAAAAAAATAAATAAATAAAAATTAGATAAATTTTCTTTTTACATTTCCTTACAGCAAAACTATAGTAGTGTTTGATAGTGAAGCAAGAGGATCAGTTTCATGATTTTTCGATAAAATTGACATTGTAAGAACTAAGAATGTCTTTGATAGGCTTATACAAAATTCTGAACGGCCTTCGAGGCTTCGTCTAGGCACTGCCTCCGTGCAATTATGTTGCTACCTCCGCTTAGTGAAAGTGGTTTATGTTCATGCTTAGTGGAAGTCTGTTTTTCTTAAGTTTTTACAAAAACGGCTAAAATGTTGAAATTTATAAGCAGTCTCCGCACGTTCATAGCCTGCAGAGGTTCAGATTTTGTGTTTGCAGGCAATGTCTAAGTAAAACGTGACATAGATGTAAAAACTTAACATGTTTTTGGTTGCTTATTCGTTTATCGTAAAATTGCTAAGGCATTCGATTTAATTAGTCGGCAATGTATACATGTGTCTGTGTCCGTAATTTTTGATGCGTCATCTGAGCTCCGTGCTGTAATTTGAAAGCAGGTTCAGAAGTTTTGACCATCTGTAATTTTGGTCACTGTATATTGTCATCGAAATTTAACATATTTTAAATCGTTACAAAAGAAAATTACCTTTTCAAAATAAATGTATATAGAGAAGATTAAATTTAATATATGAAAATTTATTTGCCAAGGTAGCCTAGAAGAAATCGATGCGGTATTGCGTCTTTAGATTTGAAAATTACGAGTAGCCAATAACTGTTTTATCTTTCTTCAATGTGACGTATTGAAGAATGAATAAGTCATCATAATTTATTATTGACTTGTTCCGGATGAACAAATTAACTTTAGTGATGGTGTGTGAGAAACGTTAAATAGCTTTGCATATTATTATATACTCGCGCAGCGAGGTAATGGTGTTGCTAGTGGTCTGAGATCTGCACCTCTTCACAGTTTGTACATTCAATATCACCTCTTCACAGTTTGTACATTCAATATTATGTGTGTTGCTGTCCATGGCATTCTGTTCCATTCCAATTGGCTGCGATATCTTAAGCGTGTTTGGTTTAGTCTTACCGTAATTGAGATACAATATCATACGCAGCAACGCTCGTCGTCGGATCTTTATTTCTTGCGTGTTGCTTTTGACATGGTTTGTAGATTATGTCTATAGTTACATGTAGACAAAAGTAGAGTGGTATTGTTTGTTATCGTCAGAGCGGGTATGGTCCAATGAGAAAAGTTGTCATCAAAGGTAGAAATTAGAACAGATGGAAAGAGGGGTTGAACAAAAGCCATAGTTCCTTTATTTTCTCAATATTCAGTAATTTCCATGCAATAGGGGCCTAGTGCTTATCTCGCGATTAAAAACTACTGTAAATCGTGAAAAATTTTCTTTATGTTATTTTAGCGGTTATGGCCCAAGAAATTTGGCTGCACTTAATTTTCGCATTTTTGAGGACTGCCCAATACAGTAGCTGCTGCAGCTTTTTTTGGCGCATGTAATTTTTGTGCTTTTGCCTATTCGAGACATTTGCCACATGTGCGTGAAAATTTCATGTTTTATGTACATGATATGTAGACCTACAATGATTTTAAATTTACAATTTGCCTTTAAAATAACTCTTCATATAGGTGAACTTTAGCAGCAGCTTGGTTCGGAGTATATAAAGGATCTATATTCTAATTACTATGACTTGGTTTAGATATTTCTGAGGTCAATTCGCTAGAGGTCTAGGCTTGTTGCCCACATTTTGTTTTAGGCTCTTGATTTTTAGTGCATTATTATAGTGCAGCAATATCATAGAAAAGGCTTGAAAATGACGCGATCTTGCTAATGCAGTTAAAAATATCCAGCACTGATTCAAGTGTTTTCTGTTAATGGCAACCGCAATACTTTATATCAAGCAAAACTACCGATTTGTATATATTTTATTGAAAATCAATGAGAACTAGACGGTAGCACAGTACCAGTGCATAAACGGCGTGCGAGCAAGCCACCACGCCTAAAAAAACACAAATTTTGAAATTTGGCGCCGGGGGTCCCCGGGGGGACCGTTAAAATACGGACAAAGACAAGGTGAAAATAGACAGTCCGGGCATAGGACGCTGCTCCGTGAAAAAATGGTTCAAATTCGTTGAGTGGTTGCTGAGCTATCCTGGCGCAATGGGTCAAAACTGATTTTGACCCCACACATTTACAAACGTCGTTTTACCACGCTACCTGTCAATATTTTTCGAAAACATATATTGGACAATTTTTAGCCCCGAGTGACTCAGACTCTATGCCACACAAATTGTGCAAATCGGATGTATAGTTAAAAAGTTACCGTAGTTTATGTAAGTGCCAAAATTAGCCCACCCCCCTCCGGCCACCTCAGAATTTTTGGAAAACATTTATCGTTCTAAATACTAGAGCTGTACCGAACATTCGCTTCGTATTCGCTTCGGGGCCGAATAGTGGACCTAATAACTATTCGGTATTCGG
>JAQIWG010004936.1:0-15255 GCA_034695025.1 Chamaedrilus cognettii | reverse complement strand
GTGAAATTTTCAGAACTTGTGTCAAATTATCTTAGCTACAATCCCTGAAAATTTCAAGAAAATATATTTACTTTTGGCCGAGTTATCGCGAATTCGTAGGGGATTGTTTTTTTTATGACGCACTCTGTATAGGCCAATATAGGCCTATATAAAAGCCTATATATAGTCCTAGACTAACTAGCCCTGGGCTAATTATTATTAAGCGTAGCGCTAAATCTCCCAAAGCAAAAAGTACGCTCAGTTTATGTGTGGAGAAAATAGCAAGGCCTAGGCCTTACGCATTTCAGCAACAAAAGTTTGTACATCGCCTATATAGCGTATACACTGCGGCCTGTGTACAGTGCAGGCTGTATGCCATATCTGTATAGGAAATAAATTCATCATTTATACTCGCCTATACATGTAGGATAGGTCCTATCTGCCGGTGTTATCGATAAGGATGCAACTTGGCATACACATGTAGTCTACAACTATGTTGCTTGGCAGTAGTCGATGAACAGTGAACATCGAACATAGAACATTGAACTGGCTCGTTGAATAGCACCGTAGTAATTGATACCGAGAGAGACAAATAAATAATTCGACTTTATTTTGCATCCAGCAGAAGCCGCGCCATAATTAACACAGCCTCACGACTTTCGAGGCGAATTAAATTGTTAGGAGATAGGTTTCGTTTTTTTGTAATCTCAAAAAAATTCTATTATACAAACTAGTATATTTTGGATGCTCACGTGCAGTAGGCCTACGCCTAATTTTCCGGGAAAAAGGCCAGGCTGCATTTAAATCACCCGGCCGCTTTTAACATGATTAAGGGGCAGCATTTGCCCCCCAACCCCCCCCCCTCCCCAGCCCTCAACACAAAAGTGATTGACAAACAAAGTCTGTAGGCCCGATCATAGTAGATCCATCAGAGACCAACGTCCAAAGTCCAAATTTCCTATGTCCAAATTTCAATCAGTGGGCTATTGCATTAACAAGTAATGTAACATGCTAGCTTTAGTGAACCTGTCCGTGTAACAGAATGCATGGGATTTATTTTCTCTAAATTCAACGTTTCAACCATCTGTATGCAACAAATAGCACGATGATTACGCTGCAACACCACCTCAAATGCATGGAGTCTTCTCAATTGACGCATCAAATTAGAAAATGAAATGTATGTCCATTGGTCGCGTGTGAAGAAAGCGACAAGCATTGCATGTTACATGTATGATACTTGGTCGAAAAGGCTCCCTCCCCCGTACCACCCTCCCCCCCGGTCAATTAGACACCCGCCCCGCTCACTCAAACGAAAAATTCCCGTTGGTATCAAGGCGAGAAAACTAGAGACACCACCCCCTTCAATCAATCCTGGATGCGTCCTAGATGTGCAGTCGTGTGCGGACTGTTTCGATGAAGCTCCGTGTGTCCAGTCTGTCCGGGATAAGGATTACAGTGAGAAACACAGCGACTCGAGCATAGCTCGACATTCGGTATTGCAGCAGTACTTCGCGTGCACTCTGCAGGGCTTCTCTTAGCTTTAGTGGTTGCGACGCATGCAGTTCCAAAGTTAGCATTCACAAAGCGTCGCGCTTTCGATAAAAATATCTAATGTCGAAACAATGCGAAATGCGTGTATAGGCCAGGCCGCATGTATGCATACTGGCAACACGCATGGTACGGGCAACATGCATTCTCGCAAAATGACATAGTGGGTAAGCCACTGTATGATTGTGTTGGGCTAGATTTATATTACCTGGTTCGGTTTAGAACTGAGTTTACCGTAACTGAGTAGGCCGTGTTAGGAAAAACGTAAAAGGCTTAAATGAGATGCTTTTGCTTGCAGCAGTTATAGCAAATTGGCCTATGAATACATCATTGACGGTTAGACATTGATGGCTTGCTTTGAACTGAGCTGTCGGGAAGCTTTCAACTACTTACCGTTCTTCGTTGGCGTGGAGATGCTGCTCATCGTGTTCGCGGAACAGTCGGGTAAGCATTACTTAAAGGATAATAGATTACATAGAAGTTAATCTATTAGTTAAAGATAGTAGACGCACGTGTTAAGTCGACTTGATTGTTTTTTGTTTTTGTTTGCTTTTTGCAGTTTAGGGAACGCGTGCAACACTAACACTATAATGCGGTCCGGTTCTATGCAAGAGAGCCGGCGCAGAACCGCTCCCCCTTCTTTAGTCGCCTATTACGACTCGCCCGGAGAGCCATGGGCTGCAAGTCTATTCTTTGTTCCCAGATGTGCATGGGGTGGCCTATGATAATTCGGAATTTCATACAACGCATGATACATAATTTTGACGCAGTGCTAATACAATCGACGTGGAAAGCAGGGGAAGGTAGGGGAAAGTGGGTAAGTGGAAAGCAGGGGAAGGTAGGGGAGAGTGGGGTAAAGATGAGCCCCTAAGGATAAATTCATTTTGGACAAAATCACGGAGACAGTGGTCCATCTTATCCACAGGCTTTAGCCGGCTTTCCCCGAAATGTTGGATGCCAGGGACCTGCCACGCGGCAGGGCACTAGCGAGAGCGAAAGAGAGAAAATGCTGTGTGAATCGTGTGGCCCCGGTATTAATTTTTGGATGTAGGTATGGGGCTGCAGAATTACGTTATGTCGAGCCTATGTCAGCATTGCACGGCGAAAAGTTCACCATTTTGAAAAGATTTTTTATCAGGCCGATCATTGGTTGAAACAATGAAATTAATTAAATGCAAGTAGGCCTGTATTATAGATGGATTGAAGGTCATAAACATGCCTATAGCATCAGCAGAGTAAGAATACGGCCAGTCTTACAACCTGGATTCTCTAGCAGTGATAAGAAGAAGCGGAATAAGAGCGTAGGCGTACCCCTCAGTGCCGTTCAATCGACTAATGAAAGAGAGAACCAATTTGATTAGGTCAACGGCAGCGAGCATTTTTCACGCCTTTTGCCTTTCCGTTCAGGGCAAGGGAACACTTCTTCGAGGAAGAATGGATGGCTGCAGTCTTTTTTCACACACAGCAGATAATGCCAAGAGGCGGTGCAACGTTTGTGATGATAGGGGGTACACCCCCCCCCCTCCCCTCCATCAGCATGTCAAGTTTTGTCAATGCTAAAGTCAACTATTAAGGTAAGGCAAATGAAGCAAATCAGGCCCTTCAGCCACCTTCTCCCCCCCCCCCACGAGCATACCGAGCCAAGTTTTGGCCAAGCCAAGACTGTCGCTGTTATACTCCGCCGTGAAAAAAGCATCCATTATCACCCCCTCATTTTATGCTCAGAGCTGGAGAAATTTTGACCCAAAAATGCATTCTAGTGATTTTTTGCCGAGACACCCTGATTCTAGGGATACCCTATTCTGTTTTGGCTCAATGGTAGACCGCTATGGTTGCGTTGACGGAAGCTGAGGCGACCGAGATTCGACGTCATTGTCCGCGCTCCAGCAGTCCCGTTCTCGCGAGATTAGGAGACCCGCTGTTAATGAACAAGCGCGGCGAGGCAACAAAAGTGCTGCGCGGTTTTTTTGCGCCCTTTGTCATTCCCTGCGAGGAAACTAAGGCAAAATTCGAACAGGTCTGGAGTCCAGAGTTCCCCGTAGTAAAAAACGACTAAAGAATTGAAGGCTGTTCTTTGGTGCATGCGATAGTCTTTATTACGATTATATACACTCTGTCGTTAAACCTTAAACCACCAACACCACCTTTGAATTAAATTTATTTCCTGCGTTCGTTATGCAAGTTATAGAGTTATATTCTTTTTCGGTTTACTATTTTCAATCGTGATTATTTTGACCGATCGATGCGCTCTGTACCAATTCGCCGCGTCCCTGAAATTTAGCACCAATTGTTCGTAAATGAACTGTTGCAGAGGGTGGTTTAATTAACCCGACGCCACCGGAACTAGACTATCAGCACCAGCAGCTGCCGCAACATCCGCAGCAGCAGCATCTACAGCAGCAGCATCTACAGCAGCAGCATCTACAGCAGCAGCGTCTACAGCAGCAGCAGCAGCAGCAGCATCTACAGCAGCAGCAGCAGCAGCAACAGCAGCAGCATCTACAGCAGCAGCATCTACAGCAGCAGCATCTACAGCAGCAGCAGCAGCAGCAGCAACAGCAGCAGCATCAGTGGGAACTGCCTCAACATCAAAATCAGGAGCCGCAGCAGCATCAGACCCAACCATCCTCTCCAAGCCTTCCCGTCCTCGCAGCCAGACGTCGAGCTCCGGTCTCTTCCCGGTCCTGGCAGGGACAAACCTTTCCGCGAGAATATTTTCAGGAAGAAAATATTCAATCGCCAGTGAGTTTTCTACTATGCGCCTAAGCCAAATGCATCTTATTGTGATGCTCAGTTATACGCTTAAGGCTTTTCATTTAAGCTCATTTTCCTTATGCTATTCTTGTATTTCCAGCGCCTTGAGCGTTTCATAGTAACTTGTAGTTTATAGGTGCTCTTCATAGTAGCAGTTCAATGGCGCTCATGAATGGTTTTCATTTCAAGCAGTACAAGCAGTTGTACATGTACGTATGTATATTGCACTTTTAACGCACCAAAAATAGGTCATGCAAACGGAGATGGAAAAACATCATTTGCTTGAATCGTAGGTGCGGGTGAAGTGCAGCAGACTACGTGCAGAAAACGGAACAGTGTGATTACAGAGATAAAATCATTGAACCAGAACGACATTGTGTGACTTTTTGATTGGACTTTGTCCCTGACAGCATGGCTAATTGACCTTCTGATTTTTTGCATAGCTTGCTGTAACTATCTATGTAATTAATTCTATCGTGTAGCCTATTTTTTGTATTTATTTGCACATTTTTAAAGCCCCCAGTGGGTTACAGCGTTTCGAAGAATATCTTAAAAATTGTTTCAAGCCTCTGGCTCCGACGCGGCTGGAGCAGTGGTGGGACTCTACTTTTATAATATAAAATTTGGTTGTAATTTTATTGCTATAGTATTTTTCTATTTTTTCACCTTATAGGAGGGGGGCAGCGGGGCCGGATTTGAACAAGACGATATGGTAGCGCGGAGGGGGGAAAGACTAGGGAGGGTAGGGGGAGGGGGGGAACCTCGCCCCGCCTTCAGACAGACCCCCCAGAACGTCACGATCGGGCGGGGGGAGCGGGCCCTGCTGAAGTGTCGCGTCGATAGACTCGGAGCAAAAATTGTGAGTAAAATTGTAAGTAAAATTTTAAGTTTGATGTGAAATTGAGTATATGTATGTAGCGTGCACGCACACGCAGGGGTGCCTGCACAGGAGGGACAGGGGGAGGCAAATGCCCCTCAATAAAACATCACGTGTTCCTTCATGTCTCTTCAAAGTGACTACGCTTATATGAAACTTTATTCGCCACACTGGACAGACAAACAATCAAACAACATCAGCTAAATAAAGGAACAAACGAGAAAAAATGCGAAATAAACAGTAGCCAAATGTTGCTATGGACATAGACTCGAGCCCTCAACAACTTGTACGAAAAATGTCATCTATGCCCCCCATTGCGGCCCCTCCTTGCTGCCCTAGGCAGCTGGGCGTACATGTATGCTCAGTAGGCCTAGGACAGGATCTCAACGCGAGTTTAATACCGTTATAAACTCGCATCTATGTACAACATCGCTTACAGCGGACGTGTTAAACGTTATTAGGTAGGCTATTTTCATAATGCTAAACGACGTTGCTAAATTTCCACTGTCCCGGTTAGGTCCAAGTTGTATTCTAAGGACAAGTGCTCGTTGCATGCGGTCTCTGATCTCCGCTAGCTAACGCGTGCTTGCGTGTCTGTAATCTCCGCTAGCTAACACGTCTGTGATCCAAATGGTTGGTTTATCTTCTTGGTCACAGCTAGCACTTGCGATGAAGCTGGGTGGGTTGCGTACACTTGAAGTGTGTGAAATATGCTGTTTAGTTCTATACTAGAGAGGTTGAAAACGATTTCACAACACAATTTTTCAGTTTCGCTATTGGAGCTTCAAGCCAAAACTCTTGACAATATTTGATGCCAAAACGTTTGTATCTTGACAATATTTGCAATATTTGAACGCTCGTATAGACTCAACGGCTATTTTTTGATATGCATTGCGCCTTCAACAAGTACTTATATTGGTATTCACCATTGCGAGTTAACCTCGAGTGGACTCAATCGGCGAATTGAGTGACGTCACGCCAGGCATAGGAGATTGACAACGGTCACGCTCAACTCGCGGATTGACCAACTCGAGGTTAACTCGCAATGGTGAATATTGGTGATGAATATTGGTAACTCGCAATGGCGCAATTGGTGATGATTTTTAGTAAAAACTAGGCGTATTTGATTTGTTTGCCTTTCCACTGTATCCAGGCTGCGCATCCAATTTCTGTATAATCTGATTTGTGCCGGTTACAGTTCTCGATTCGTACAATATTTTCATTTTGTGAGATATGCCTACGTATTGTTTCACGGTGTTTATTCATCTTATTCGTTCATTTATTTTTGTTATGTCGATCGCTACTATTGATTTGGTGAAATAAAGCCAATATAATATTACACGGTTTAGTTTCGACAAAGTCTTTGAATAGCCAATACGTTGCTGTTTATTTCTGCTAGTCCGTACGTTTGATCCACATTGTTTCCACGCGATATTGAGAGCGTCGTGCAGACGCAGAGCAAATCGATTATGGCGTTGAATTTAAATACTATTCATAGCCTCCGAGATGAGCAGATCTAGACTAGTGATCATTAGCTAGATTTGGGGCTGGTTTTTCCAACATGGATTTAACGGTGGTTCAGGATTTAGACCATGCAAAATGGTGGTTTAAATCCTGAACCACCGTTGAATCCGTGTTGGAAAAACCAGCCCTAAGTATAAGTTGTTCTTAATGATCGAACTAATGGCTGGCCATTGTTGGTTTGCGGACTGCACTCTATAATAACAAATCATGCCACGGCCATTGACCGCTCAAGTTCATAGACATCAGCTTCCACGGGCTTTTTCCCCTTTCACACTCTTCTCTTTGGTGGACACTAGCGAGACTGTCCGATATCGAAACGAGCGTTGAACTCGCTCCTTTATTCTTCCTTTACCGTTCCTTCATGCATGCGCGTAGCGTAGTGAATCGCGTGATGTGGTGAATCGCGTGATGCGGTGAATCGCGTGATGTGGTAAATCGCGTGATGTGATGAATCGCGTGATGTGGTGAATCGCGTGATGTAGTGACTCGCGTGATGTAGTGACTCGCGTGATGTAGTGACTCGCGTGATGTAGTGACTCGCGTGATGTAGTGACTCGCGTGATGTAGTAGGCCCAGCTGCCTCCGGGTCGAGACATTAACGCCGATAATGGCTCGGTGTCCGCACCCGTTAAATTCGCAAGCAAGCAATAACAAACCGCGTGAGGAACGATCGATAATATCACGGATTTGACCCGATGGGAGGAGGTTTGGCGTAGCAATACTCTGGATTTTAGATTTACCACGCAGGTGCGGCGGGGCGCTTCTAGAAATTGTTGGTGGGTGCGATTTTGACGCGCACGCAACGCCTGCCCGTTTCAAATTCGGCGTAGATTTAGCATCTACGCCCGATTGTCACGTTAGCGTACGCTACTGCAGTGCCCGCACGCTCAATTCTGCTCGTATTAATTGGGGAATAAAGTTCATACCGCAGTCCGCTTGGGTTATTTGGCGCGATGCGGTATGCGGACGTGCGCAGTAAACTTTTACTCTAGAACACAGAGCATGCGGAGATTACCCTTCTTGTTTGCTTTGGTCTAATGTTGAAAACGTCGTCAACATCGTTTCGTAGCCTGGTTTCGGAAGATGCGCATACAGTAAAATTTGCATGCATCGTTTTATAGCGATGGTCCATTGTCACTTCTTGAAGTGATTTACATTTTACGTTATCCGCGTACAATGTTGCACGGAGGTTTTACGCTGATTCGCCAAAGAGGCCTTGAAATGATTTGTCGCTAGACGGTCTGTCGGTGGTCTAATAGATCGATGCTTGCTCTCAGGGCGGCCGTTAAACTTTTTTCTGCTGGCGTTCAGACGCCAAGTTCTGTCTTTTCGAGACGCTAGGGTCTTCAAATCTTGGTTGTAGAAATCGCGGTTGCGGAAATTGCTCGATTTTGACAAAATTAGTTTACGAAGAGTTGCAAACATTGGTTTTGACATGCTTCGTCATTTTTTGAAAAAGTTTCGGTATCTCCCCCCCCCTCCCACCCCCCGTTCCGGGAAAGGAAAAGTCCCCATCCAAGATTATTAACCATCACTGAATAATTACGCTCCTCCGATCTTGTGTAAGTATTTGGATATACAAGTATATCAAGTATACATGCTATATCAAGTATTGGGATATTTTAATTTCACATCTATTAATAATTATGATGGCTAGATAATAATATCATGCTTTTTTGATTCAAATCAACTGTGACGATTGGATTGCTTTAATTAAAACTCCGTCCAATTTTCTGGCATCGAGAAACTCACTCTTTCTTGATAGTCGACTCTCGATCTAATTGGAGATGAGTCTGGAAATTAAAATAGTCGCTCTTTCTTTGCATTTTAGCTGTAGATACCGTTGCAAATTTGCTACGCTTAGCAGTATTGGTGAATTTCATTACTATTTGATCACCTTTGGCTAAAGGCTATTACGCGGAGTTCAGTAACACCTGGAAATCATCAACTCGGCATTTGTCAGTTTTAGTTTTCGCTCTTTCATACATGACCAAACTTTTGACAGGCGTTAGGATAAACGAGATCAAGACTATCTTTTGCAACAGTAGGCTATAGGGTGGCGTTGACGCAAGTAGACTGCACCGGTAAGCATAGATCTCTAGATTAGCGTGCGCGAAGTTTAGTAACAAAATTCTCCAATCATTCGTCACGGTATTAGCTACAAACCGCGCGGCATCAGAATCAGGATTATCCTTGAGCGGATATCCATGCGTCATATTTGTGAGAATTTATGTAATCCCTAATCCCACCGATCGCTTGGTGGGCTCCACTGTAACATATCTTGGCAGGATTTAGGAATTTTACACCGTAAATATCCACTAAATGCCTTTTAGGGAGGTTACCTAGGCCTAGTGCTTTAAAAGAAAAACGATATTCGCTTCTATCAGGAGCCAGCAATCCACTTAGACCGCAACGTTTTGCCACTTATTTATTTATAAAAAGTAAATTTAAGGCATGCTTCAAATTCTACTGATATTTTTTCCAAAACAGCGAACACTTTCTGATGTTAATTTATGCATCAATTTCCATATTCTTCGTGTGATTTGCTACAGAAACTGAAAACAAATACACCCTGCTTTGCAGTTTTAGCTGTGCCGGTGTCACATCCTGCCCATGCTTATCCCCATCAACCCGGGGAACAGAGAATAGACGTGCAGCCCAGAGCTCCCCAGGCGAGTCGTAGAACGCGACTAAAGAGGGGTAGCGGTCTGTGCTTGGCCCTCCGCACAGAACCAGACTGCAATAGTCTTAGTTACTAGAACTGCACGCGGTCCTTGACTACAAATCCACACGTTCAACACGCTGCACACGGCCACCGGGTCGTTGTCTGTAAGCTATCAGCTATTACTGACGGAAGTTGGAAGGCAAATGCCAAACCAGTGATACTTCCTTCCGGTTTCTAGATTCTTAGATTCTCATATAATCTTATATCCCACATGCATCTTCGGTTTACTCGCCCGCGGTTAGAAAACTGCGCCAGTCTTTTGCTTCGCACACATTGCATAGTCTCTGCCACACTTCTCGCCGCCGCAAATTTACTGCTAACTAACGACCTCTCTCTGCTGAGTAGAATTTACGCTCTTCCCGCCGCCATGTGGCAGTCGTTTGTCGCTAGATGGCCGCCCTGGGGCAGGCATCACTTGGCACGTTTACCAAGATCCCTCTCAGCGTGGATAGATAGTAGGCCTAGGCGGTGACGGTACCAGGCATAGAGCTTTGGGGTTTAGCCCCCAATATCTGCTCTCAAGCCCTCTTTTCAAAGAAATTTAGGCCGCTTCTATATCACCCATCCTCCGTTACGATCCCTAAGCCCTCGCAGATTTTTCTAGAATCGCCACTAAGATGAGAGATTGTTGAGAGGAATATAATGGTCTCCTCATAAAAGTCCTGAGAAAAAATAGCATTCGCGAAATGTAGCGTGACCGAGAGAATTGTTTCTGTCCGAATGAAATTCACGAGCGGGGGCGTAGGGAGGGGGAGCGGGGGTGGGACTTGGGAGGGGGTAGGGTACTGTCGAACACTTCTTGCGCTCCGTGCACAACTCAAGTTCTGGGGGGGGAGGGGGGGGAGACGGCCGAGACTAATTTTTTTCAGAAACGAAAAGTGTTTAAACTGTGTGTTTAAGTGACTATCCCTCTTTATAATTTTGTAAAGCACTTAAAATGCTAGCGTGTTAAATTGTTGTCGAGAAATCTGATATCCCCTGTAGACTGGAGTAGAAAGAGACAAGATCTGCAGCCCAGAGCTCGCCGGCTAGTCGTAAAATCCAACTGCCCTGCAAGTAAGATCCCGCACCTACGATTCAAGCAAACGATGTTTTTCCATCTCCGTTTGCATGACATATTCTTGGTGCGTTAAAAGTGCAATATACATATACATACATACAACTGCAGAAGGGGGGAGAGGGCTTGATTCGTTGGACTGTGATGGTATTTGATTTTTAAACCCACAAACCATACAATCAACTGTAAACCTATTTCTGCCAGAAGCTACATCTAAGCCCGAGCGGACGATATATTTTACATCCCCGCCACGCAGCAAACACAGCAAACAGTCGCCGAAAGGCGGAGGCACGATCCCAATCCCTCTCCGCTGATCTACGGACTCGGTCATCAAGCTCTCTCCCTCCGGAGCGACCAGGCTCGCAAGATACGCTCCCATCCATTCATTTGGTCCGTCGTCGTCCGACAGAGCATTTTCGCGCCACGAAATCAGTGGCGGCGCCAGACGCTTTTTTTAGGGGGGGGGGAGGGGATGGAGTGACGGTGTCAACAATCAGCAGTCTACTTGAGACGCGAAACAGAATAATTGCTTGGGCTTCGAAAGATTTGTTTTATATATGCAGAATTCGCGAGCGGGAAAGGGGGCTGACAGTGGTTTTTAGATCATTCTGAGGAGTGCTTAATTCTTTACTTTCGGGCATTCTTAACAGTGCTCGTTCATTTTTTAGGCCGTCCTTAGTTGGAAAAATGCAGAGGCAATAGCCTTTGCTTTTATCGAAATATTTCTTTAAATATTCTTTAAAAAATTGAGAGTGCTGGGTGGCTCGAGGAAGGCCCAAATTTTTTTGAGGAATGACCGGAGACATTCGCGGGGTTGACTGTTCCCCATGTCCCAACGCGGTGACTCCACTGCAGCCTCGAAATTCTGTTCGCGAAACGAAAGCTCCATTTTGCGACTCCTTGTAATGCTCACCGAGCAGAAGGGCGTAGAATGAGCGGAAGCAAGCTGAGAATACTGTACATATACCGAACAACTGCGCGTTTTGAATATAAAAAGAAATTATAGGCGCATTTGTCATTTGTTACCGCGAGAATCGTTTAAAATATACGGTTTGGTAACAATCAATATACCCGCACACGCACGTAACAATGGTCGTTATTAATATAGATCAGAATCGCAGCCTTTTACAACAACAAAAAAGTTTAACTTCTAGAAGGTAGATCCATTTAGGGATATTTGAAGACCCCCGCCTTGGGGGTCCCTGAACCCCTGCAGAATTTGCGTCTCCTCAGCCAAAATGACGGAAACCCACCCGCACGCGACGTTTTTCATGAAGTTTAAATTGAATGTCTGAATTCATCGCGAATGCTAAAAATATCAAATGTATTGCCAACGGCCTTAGAAAAATACCCGAGAGCGATGAAAACCGATTTCGGCGCGCTGAACGGTCGCCGATCACGATGGTCGGGCAGGTTATGAGGTTTCGTAACTCGCCGAAGCGTTCAAATTGAAAGCCGGACGTTTGTTCAGAGCCCATCAGGGTTTTCTTTTGTCGGCTCGGCGGACGGGAACACGCTGATAATCACTCGGATGATTGCCGCTTTCCACGTCCAGCCACAGATCGGCCAAAATGTAACCATGCAAAACATGATCTGTGCCAAATACTCAACGTTAGTTATACAACAAAGTGGATTTGTTTCAAAACCAACCCAGAGCTCCCCGGGCGAGTCGTAAAAACGACTAAAGAAGGAGGAGCGGTTCTGTGGCGGCCCTCTTACACAGAACCGGACTGTAATGGTCTGCGTTACTCACACACGGGCCTAAAACTTCCTTGAAAAAATCATGCGCTAACCTTAGCCTGCAATCAAATAAATTTGTATCCAAGACCCTTGTTAGTTTCTTATTTGCTAAACTGCCGGAAAATTTTCAAAATTAAATCTGTCAAATCATGGTCACTATCCAACAATTACGTGGGCCTGCGTACTTTATTGTCAGCTTCTGGCCGGTGGATTTCAAATAGGCCTATAATCCGCCATCTTGTCTTCAGTAGATATTCAAAAAAAGATGGCGGATATCGCATTACGCACTTCTATAATGGCTCAAATTTTAGGTGACGTGGAAGAAGCTGGGAGAGGCTCATCCGCTGACGATCGGTCCATCAACGTTCGTGTCCGACCCTCGCGTGTCCGTGGAGCACAGTCAGCGCGTGGACGAGTGGAACCTCGTGATCCAGGACGTCAAGCCTGCGGACGAGGGGGTGTACCAGTGTCAGATCAACACCAAGGACGACCAGCACAACTACTACATCATCTATCTGCGCATCAGAAGTAAGCAGAACCACCAGAGCCTGGCTATAGCATGCAGGTATTTTAGTATACAGTCCGAGGTGTAGTGGTTAAGATGTTGGACGCGAGTCCCAGAGATCTGGGTTCAAGTCCCGGCGAACGACGAAAGTATTTTGCTACACACGGTCCCTAAACGACACAGAATACATAATAATAATAACCTACCTCAGCGTTACAGGCCTTTTTGCAAGGCTGCTAAACACTGTGTAAAATACTGATTTATTTGGTTGGTGTCTGGAAGGGCATACTGCCGTAAAAACTCAACTCCTGCAGTCCTCGTTAGGGCACAAACGGCTGCAACCGAGTGAAAACATAAAAAACATCATTAACAGAATAAACGTAAGAGGCGTTTATTGATTATAAACCCCCGACCTCTTAACGCAGCGCAGACGCTGCACACATTTTCTGTGACGTCATTTTTTCACTGGCGAAATGGCGAAATGCACTAAATTTGGCGCTAACAGCGTTACATTCGACCGCCCATTATATCATTTCAATTGCATTCTGGGATGCCGTGGGGCGGCTCCCATGGCGAGTTACGGTCGGAAAATTGTCCGGTGCGCGAGACGATCCGTCATGACCAGCAACATTGGCAGTCTGATATGGAAGACCACAACCGCTGACCCATAGCCTGCAAATCCCAGCGGTATAGCGGTGTTGAGAATAATCTAAAAAAAAAAAAAATGTAAATGAAGAAGTCCAGCATATCGCTCCGAATGAATTCTGCCGAAATTTTGATCGGTGATTTCAATCCAAATTTTAGTAAAGTGATTTCAATCCAAATTTTAGTAAGGTGAGTTCAATCCAAATTGTGCATTTAACAATTTTCGTCTAGCGATTTTACAGAATTTCGAAAATTTTATATGAAACCGTCATATTTAGGTATTGCATCAAGCTTAAAACTGACATACGGCGCTGTATTATTAGCCTACAAGCGCAAGCTGATCTTGCGTGGGTATTGTATCTGTGTCGTCCAAAGCCCGTGCCGCGGCAATGATGATATTGCTCGCGAATATGCCTGTATAGCCAGCTACGAGTAGAGTATTAAAGTGTAGTAAACTTAGCGACTTCGCGAAGGGGGCTACAAATCTCTGAACCCACGATGCGCGAACAATTGAAATATTATCGTTCACGCTTCGCGGGACACCGTCGAAAGAAACAAGTATTTTGCGCGATGATATAAGGCATCGCCTTCGGGCGGCAGTACAGGAACGATTTGACCCACAGCGGATGATGGTCCGCAGAACCCTGATAACTGATCGATACCGTATACTCCACGGTTGATGGAGGACGTATCCTGGGCAATGAGAGGGGGGGGGGGGGGGGGGCTGGGGGGCTGGGAAAGAAGGGAAGGACCGGAAGTTGAGTGGTTGAGCTATAATAAAAATGCACGATAAACGCCGCTACGTAGAAGAAAGTTAAAGAGAAGTTAATCGTGGCCATATAAACAGGGCTTTGATATCACTTGAATTGCTTTAAAAAATTTTACAAATTTATTTTATCATTGAAAAATGTCTTTTGAAATTTGCTTTGAATTTGCGGTTAAATGTTTAGTTCTTGTTTTGATTTGAAATGGTTCGAATTTGTTAATTGCTGGCTGAAAAGTATTTTTTTGTCGTTTTGTTGAACTCTGTGTAAAGCAGTGCATTATTGCACTTTCTTTCTATATCGGCCATCATTTCGTAGATTTAATAAATGCTGTAACTGCTACTTTAATCGAATGTTTCCTCTCATCATGCACAGCGATACGGATAACAGGAACCGAATACGTTCAGCGCGGGGCCCCGATACAACTCGTATGTAACGATTCGGGTCGACCCACCCCTCCCCACGACGTGCGCTGGGTCAAGGACGGGCAAGTCATCGAATCAGACGCAGAGGAGGGCGTGCACGTGACCAAGAAGCTGGACGCGACGCGATTGGTCAGCGTGCTGGCGATTAGGCGAAGTCGACCGCAAGATGGCGGAGTGTACGAGTGCCGAAGTTCGAACGCGGATACTGCGGAGATCACCGTCAACGTTTTGCCCGGTAGGTTTGCTAGTTTTAGCTTTTTTAGGTTTGATCGATAGCCGTTCCAGGTACAAGCAGTGCTCTAACTCTGTGAGCAATTGCTCGATTGTCAAGCACAACGACTCAGATCGAGCAGTGCATCGAGCAGTGGCTAAATCGAGCAATTATCGAGCAAACCAGCTATTATGGAACAAACCGAGCAATCTTCACATGCATTTTAACGATCTGCGCTAGACATTTTAATTTTCGCCAAAATTTTATCTAGCTTTTTTTAAATGACTGTTTTGAAGCTAGAAGATTTTCATGAAAGCTAGTTTTTTTACTGACATTGGGTGTTTCAACGTGCGTAGGCCCGCGTTGTTAATTTGTAGCGGTTTAATTAGTAAATGTGGGTGCCAGTGTTATGAACAAAGAAACGTAATGGTGAAATTACACCTTTCGGCGAAAACGAAGGAAGCGGTCAAAACGAAGGAAGCGGTCAAAACGAAGGAAGCG
>JAQIWG010004935.1:0-15255 GCA_034695025.1 Chamaedrilus cognettii | reverse complement strand
TATTTAGGGCTCTCAACATATATTATATATATTTAGGGCTCTCAACATATATTATATATATTTAGGGCTCTCAACATATATTATATATATTTAGGGCTCTCAACATATATTATATATATTTAGGGCTCTCAACATATATTATATATATTTAGGGCTCTCAACATATATTATATATATTTAGGGCTCTCAACATTTTATAATCAGCAAGTCGTTTGGCATTTTGTTCTCAAGGTATGAAATGCACCAAAATTAAATAATTCTCTCGTGTTCTCTGAAAAAGTTGAAAGTCAAAAAGTGAGAATTTTCCCTTGCAGGCCTGGCTTGCATCGTTTCTGTTTCCTTGCAGGCCTGGCTTGCATCGTTTCTATTCCCTTGCAGGCCTGGCGGGCATCGTGACGTTCCTGTTCCCTGAGTTCTTCAAGCACAAGGCGGGAGAGATCGGCTACTGCATTATGTTTGGCCTGCACTGCGGCTACTGGAGCACGTTTGTCGCATCAGTGGCGGGGGAGCTGTTGAGTGACGAGTTGATTGCCTCAGGGCGCGGCTTTCTCTCTCTCTCCGTGGGGCTGGGGTACGCGCTCGGCCCCCCCACCGCAGGCTGGCTGCTAGATCAGGGCACCAGTCACTTCAAGGTCGTCTTCTACTCGGCAGGTCTGTATTTACTGCTGCTGCTGCTGCCGCTGCTGCTGCTGCTAATAACCTGTCACAGGCTTAATCATATGTGAAACTCATTTCTTCTTAGAACTAAGTACTGTAAAACAGAAAATTTTTGCTGCATGTTTTTTTGGCAGTTTTTGCCCCTCAGAAATTTTGCTCCATTTCATTTTTGCTTTTTTCAGACTGTCCATTATACATGTATATAACTTCTGCAGCTTTATTTTACTGCATGTAATTTTGGAATATTTGCTCCATTCGCAAAATTCGACAAAATTGCGTGCACGTGAAAATTTTGTGCTGTACAGTATTCTAGATTGAATTGTTTTTCTTACATTATTGTTTGGTGATTATTTTTGAATTAGTTTAACTCCTTTGCTGATTTCAGTCCCGTGACTGCACGGAGAGCTTTTTATAGAATTTGCTATTTTTATGCTTGTCAAAGGCTCACTGCGTGTCGAGGAGGAGGCGTGGATGCATAGTAATGAATCGTAATGAACAGTAATGAACAGTATTGAACAGTAATGAATAGTAATGAATAGTAATGCCAGGCAGACCTGTAAAATAAAAGACCCATCAACTCGTTAGGATGCTATGTCTTGTGCCGGTGCATGATTTGGTGCATGATTCAGTGCATGCTGTGCGCAGGTGCGTGCCTACTGCTCAGCTCGCTGGTCATGCTTGCAGTCAGCCTCAAGAAGTGCTACTACCGCCCCGCAGTCGACGTCAGCGCCGGGGACTCAAACAGTTCCCTGGGGTCACGCGTGTCTGCCCCCGGGGGGGCTGCCCCACCCCCCCTCCTCGCTCCCTCTCCCACCGAACTCGACCCCTCCGAGCATCGCAGCGTTACGTATGTACCGCACTGCTACTCGCTCTTCCCTCCATACCCCTTCATATCCATCTAGGTAGGGTTTTAAGCTATTAGGTAGGAGAAATTTAATTTGATAGAGTGAGTTATATATTTAAGTTTGAAATGAATGTATGTACTTAAAATACAACGCTCCTCTTGTAGTTTTTACTCAATAACTTACTATACTCTTCATCATTTCTATAATTTTGCTGACGTTAAAAATGCTGGACCTTTCTATTCATACTGATTCAGTGCTTGCATGATTTCTTGTACTTCTGTGCGTTGAAGGAAGGTTTGCTAGTATTATCTTAATTTTGTGTTTTTCAGCACGACACTGCTGACGACAGTTTGATCAATTACCGAG
The DNA here is from genome assembly GCA_034695025.1 of Chamaedrilus cognettii. Lineage (NCBI taxonomy): Eukaryota > Metazoa > Annelida > Clitellata > Enchytraeida > Enchytraeidae > Chamaedrilus > Chamaedrilus cognettii. Next base: position 13,387 of record JAQIWG010004935.1, on the reverse strand, counting down.
GGGATTAATCGGCACCGAGCATTACCCCTGCACTGCTCGTGGAGGACTTCAAGCCTTGAGTCATGTATTCTAATCTGCATACTGAGAAAGAGCTTGCGGCCCACAGTGAAGAATTGTAATCCACGCACAGCAGGAGAACATGAGTATCTGTAGTGTCATAACGTAATACATGGAATTTTTGCTGCATGTTATTTTCTCGGTTTTGCCTCTCAAAAATGTCGCTGCTCTTAATTTTCACGTCTTTGGGGACTGCCCATTATATAAAGATTAGAACTGCAGCTAAATTGAACCATAACTAAAAAAATTGCAAGTTTTTGCGCAATTTTTCTGAAATGAATTTTTGCGAAATTTGCCAAAATTACTAAAAATATTGTATTTGACAGTATTTTAATCTACGCACAGCGGAAAGACTTGAAGTTTGTACTCGCATATTTTAATCTGCGTACAGGGAAAGCGATTTGATGTGAGCAGTCAAGATTTCTAATCTACGTCCATTCGGGTGCATCATATGCCCCACATATTTCCAAATATAGAGGGAGCCACCTGTCCCTACATAAATCTTTTTCAATTGATGATCAGCTAAATGACAACTATTTGAATGGGTCAAGCTCTGACTACCAGGGTATAACTCTAACAAGAATGATAACACTGGACTCTGCAATACAAAATTTGAATATCCAGGTGGACCCCCTAAATATATTAAGAATTGGAAAAAAATTGGCAGGATAACTATTGTGGCCCACTGGAACATTTTGAGACTAAGGACAGTGTGATAGAAGAATGTTGGGGCATTTGATGCATCCCAACGTACTGCAGTGAAGTCCACGACTGTATATTATATACGTATAGCGGACTCAATTTTCCGCGTACTGTATTGTATTGACTATTTTATTGTTGGTATTGTTGCACTTACTCTATGATTATGTAGATAGACTGTAACAATTACACCTGCCGATGTACCGCTGTAGGACGCTGTTTTGAAGACTGTTTTATATACTGCTGCAGAGAGTAAGGGCATTCATCGAGGTAGGTTTGGGCAGAAATAGGACTTGCCAACTAAACATCAAGTGTGGTTTTTCAACACGATGCAATAACTCTTGGCGAACTCAGTGATCTTACCGATAGCGCCCCAATATATGATACATTTCTCGAATGAAGCTCAGAAGCACCTGCGTTCGAGACGCGGAGACCTTCAATTTAACCGTTTGACGCTAGTTATACCACGCGAATGCAAAGTTACATATGCTAATGTGTGATCCAACTTTTTCTACTTTCGTAATGGTTAATTCAAACCTGTGCTTAGTTTGAGAAATTTCTCCCACATTAGGGCGTTATCGGTCGGTGTAGATCTCTGCAATAACTGCTTTGTAAACTTATAATTCGACCTTACTTGGTCCTTTTGTCTTTGAGTTGTTAAATTTAAGATCGACGTTAAGTTCAAATGTTAAAGTTAAGTTCAAATATTTTAACACGACGATCATTATCAGCAGTTGACGTGAACTTTAATTCAATCGATTCGTAATTCATAAAGAACATGATCAGTTCAAGGATGATGATCAGAGATTGTTCAGTTAATTCATGATACAATTATGATTATTAACCAGAGATTAAAAATACATGATTTACTACCTAACTGTTGCTGGTAAAAACGCAAATACAATATATCTGATAACTACAGATCCAAATACAGGATAATTATATTAGCACGCATGCGTCAGTAACCCCTTAACTACTTACCCCCCCAAGCGGCCTTAAAACCGTAGCCAGCCAAGCGGCTGGATTCATTACGGTCATGAAGAGGCCTCTGGTAGCTGCCGAAAGCAAAATTGAACGTTGCCAAAACCCTTAAAAATTAATTAAATTGAGCGCGTCCGGAGAATAAATTGAAAGTTGCCAAATCCCTTTAAAACTTAATTAATGTTGAAAAAACCCTTCAAAATTAATTATTGGACGTTGCCCGGACGCGTCCGCGGAGTAAATTGAAAGTCTACAAACCCCTTTATAACTTAATTAACGTTAACAAAACCTTTCAAAATTAATTAAATTGGATGCGACCGGGATGTGTCCGCGGATTAAATTGAAAGCATGCATTACGAGAAATGTCCCCGATTTAAAAGATAATTTTCGGATATTTTTTTAAATTTAAATTTCTTGCAAAATTGATTTTTCATATCGCTAAAAATCCCGCCTCGCTTTTGTCCTACATATCACGGGGATCGTGTAAAAAAAAAATCATAATGATCATAAATCGGGACCCGTTCTAAAGAACGCCCGCCTGGCGATCACGCCAAGACCGTCAGGCTTGGCGTGATCGCCAGCCGTGATGCGTAAATGTGGTGCAAACGTCACGCATTTTCATAATAGGCAGAGATTAAAGGGTTAATAACTGCGATCAACAACAATAAAAATAGTACGGTAGCGAAGTTCTAAATGACAGTTTATAACTAAACGTCCACTAAGGCCCAATTGAAGTACTACGTGATCGACAATCAGTGTTAACACTGAACCAATTCTAGAGAATATGCCCCAAAATTTGAATTTCCTGGCAAATATATCACCAGATTGAATTGTTTTGTCAAAAATTCTAAGATTTTACTACACAATTAGTCTTATGAATAATATCCCAAGAAATCTAGGGATTGCATTACAAATCTGATCCCTTGATCACTGAAACATTCCAGTGATATATTCCAAGTAGTGACACTATCGGTGTGTCACAAAAACGGCGCACATTTTGCTGGCACGAGTATGCAAACTGTCCACAACAATAAATAAGTCTTAGTCTAGCGGTAACGTGAATATCATACAAGCATACGCCCACTACGCTCAGGTGACACTACAGCTAGATCTAGAAATCTTCTGGTCACACCAGTACAGCTTTATCGTATTGAAGAACCGCTCCATTTCTATACCTCCTTTGCATATTGTATTAGACAATTCTACAAAGTATAAAGCAATATGCTCCAATAAAATATCTACACACTCATAATTTCCAACTCGCTCTTCAAATTGCGAATTAAATGTTTCTTCCTATAAAATCCAGTGAAGCTTATAAATACAAAACCAGCGAACGGATTTGCATTCACAATATCTAGGGCTAATCAAGCCTTTCTCTTAAACCTAGTCGACTCTTGGTTTACAATCCTGATGTAACTGACTCGTCTACAAAACATGAATCCTTATCGCATTAACTCTCAATTGTAGCGAATCATTGAGATAAAAATTCTAAAACCAGCTCAACACTCATAAAGTAAAATAGCACAGTATTTCACAGCTCAGCAGCAAGTTAAAGCTAACTAACCAGACACCAACTGCCAAAACAAAACACAAACTACACTGTAGTCCAAAAAACGTTATCCCACACTAAAATAGCACTTAAAATAATTAACTGTTTGATCAACAGCGAAATAATGCGAGTTAACGTTTTTAAGGACCACCGTGTACAATATACTATATATGATATATATCATTAACCGATAGCGTCGCCAGTCGCACAAACTAAAACACAGTTAAAACATCTATAGGCAGACATCAAGAGCACAGTTAATTAGACGCAAGGCATTTTGATAGAAACGTTGCATACTCTAGCATTCTCTTCACAAGGTCTCATAGTTCCATCAGCTACTCGGATTTCTACCCGTACACGAGTCAAAGTAGAAAATTGGCACGTTGCTTAGAAACTCTTCGAGTGCCATCTGGCTCCGTTGCTTTATATTTAGTAAAGTTGCCTTGATGCCACGAGGCGACAAAAAAAGAAGCTGAAAATCAATTTCGTCTACTACGGCAGGCAAAAAAATGCATTTCAAATGCAAAAGCTGCGTTTTGAGAAAAAAATTGAGAAAAGCAAACACTCTTAAAAAAAAATCTAATTTGGGATTTTCACATTACGTTTGCAAAAATTATCGCATTTATAGCAAATCGACATTCTAAATATTTCCTAGCCTTATAAAATTGAGATATAGTTAAATGCAGAAATCTGGCTTCGTTTTTTGCAGCTACGCGAGTAGCAAACGACATGGTGATCAAAGTGTGCTAGATTCGACTGGGAGGGTGTGGGAGCGAGATTAGCTCTTGTTGGCGTAAGTCGGGTTGCTGTACGTAGACGTCGCCTGCTTGTAGATCGGATTCTCTCCCTGCAACCAATCGCAACCATGAATTTAATCAAATAAATTAATAATTTATCTGAATAAATTAATAGTACATTAAAAATTGATATATAAATTCGATATAATATTCGAGATCAGAACAGACAGTATAAAGCAGTAACGCCAGACGCTTTAATCAACTTGCTGCTTAAACAAAATCTGTTTCACATACGTCCGTTGTATTCTTAGCTTTAAGGTCATGAACAAATACAAACATAAACAAATTAGTAACTTCTAAAAATACAAAAAATATTTTTGATTTTGACATTAAAAAAATTATAATTTTCTAACCCTGCTCAGAAAAATAAATTATAAGAGGGCTCCATTTCAAGAAATAACCTCTTCTCGCAACAACCTCAAAACAACTGAGAGACAAAACTTAAAAAAGAAGAAGAAAGAAAGCCCAAACAGGACGCACCATGTCCCAGCGCGCGTTCTCGCGCTCCTTCTCAAAGCGCGCAAACTCGCGCCGGTCGTGGATAGTGACGAGCAGCTTCCAGATGAGAAGCAGCGCCAGACCGATCAGGATTATCCCGAGGATCACGCCGAGGATGATCCACAGCACTGGGACTGGCTCCGGACATTCTGCAGCACAGCGCCGCAGCCTATGAGAGTCAAGACCTCTGTCGATTGGACGTCTTCAGAGCGACAATTTAACTAGTAATGATTCAATCAGTAATGAATGGTAATGATTAGTAATGATTCGTAATGAATAGTCATGCCAGGCAGACTTAGAATAGTAATGAATGGTAATGAATAGTAATGATTAGCTATGATTAGTAATGTGACAACTTCAGTTTTAGCCTTTAATGCTCGGAATCTCTAGGCTGCAAGCCATCAAAACTTTATTCCTCGGCCTGCAGGGGGTGAAGGGAGAGAAGGGGTGGACTGACCCTTGGTCTCCTGCGCCCTGACGAGGGTCTTGTTGCCATAGTGATACTCAAAGACTGCGTCGCAGTTGTCGTCGTCTCTGAAGCGACACTGACGCCAGTTGATCTGGTCGTCTGTGCACCAACCACACGCATGCCACTCAACCAATGAGAATCAAGCTAGTCTCATCTTCAACCCAATCAAATAAAGCTAGTGTCGTACATAGATGATGACGATAGCTTAGATTAATATAGATTAACATAAAAACAATGATCTGGAGTTAACCGCCATGGTAAAAGGCTCTCAAGACTTGATTTAAACCATTTCTTCCAAATTTGTTACCGAAATTATTCAACTACGATTTAACTTAAGACCAGCGGCTAAACGGTGCCAACCTTGGCGCTCATCAGCTCAGAGAACGTAGCCTCATCAACACCTGGCGAATCAGAACCAGAGTCAGTCGACTGAAAATGCTACCGTAAGTGCTATTGTGGAACCAGCTGCCATAGAGGATTAAATCAAGAAGAAACCCACGCCGCATAAATGTCGAGTAGAGCTTACAGCGTCCTAGAAATAACGTTGGTCACGAAACCACGCTCCAAAAGCAGGCCCAAAAATTACCGCCGTGGTGTTCGAGGTCCTTGACTATCTGCACATGGGAGCAGTTAGCCTCGCAGTCCTCCTTTGATATGGTCGAGTATGTTTTGTACGCCCAGCACTGGACGCACGGCTTGTTTCTGTCGCACTCCTCCGAACACAGCTGACACAACGCGCGTGCAGACAATTGGACAACTTGGCGCAATACACTCAACACAATCGCGTAATTTAAGATGGTTTATAGAATTTCTTGTAAATATATATTGCAGGCAATATAATTTAATTGAAAAAAAACATAATATCGCGCTTCTTCACACAACACTTACTAATGTTATTCAATTTTAATAAATTTTAGCATTTCATGGTTTAATAGTGCAAATTTCAACAGAACATGAATCAAACAACACAAATATCAACAGTTCATCGTTTAAAAATAAAAAATAGATAATTTCGTGATTCAAAAAGCGTAATGTCAAGATTTAATGACTCAAGAAATGGCGGGCAATATGACGTCCGTTGTGCTCACAGAGCTCCCCTCATTCATCCTTAATGCGCGTGTGTAGTTGCGCGTACCAACAGTATGACACAATGTATGAATGGTCAGGAGTCAGTAGGGCGTGTACCGGGCAGTCCTCACACGTCGGTCCCTTGTACGTACTCCCCACGTCACACACGCACACGCCGCACTCGCAGTGACCGAACCCGTTGCACTCTATCTACAACCACACAGAAAGTGCAAACTCACGACCTAAATACAATTCAGGCGTATAAAGAAACAACGGGCGGATTGTACACTGAGTTGCTGACTGCAACAGAGAACATTTGCACATAAATTAGTCACAAAGTCAATTTTACCAACCATTTGCACTTATTAGCACTAAATTCTTGGTGTAGTAGGCGCACATTGCTATTCCCACTACTAGGCTACACCCACTACTACTTCTAATGCTGACACAGCAGTGTAGTTTTACTCTTTAAATCCATACTCAGTGTAGCACGCTAATATTACAACGACGTAGCAATTTATGTTACAGGCTCATATTACACCTGCAGGCTTATATACGATTCCCACTACTGCTACAACTGCTAGTAGAGGTATTATTACTCCGTTCTTGGCCTTGCAGGCGCTGGTGTCGGTGGAGCAGCTGCAGTCGCGTCGCTCCCACCCCTGGAAGCAATCGCAATCGCCACAGTGGCACGCTCCTCTCGCCGAGCCTGTCACACACACACACACACACCCACATACACACACCCACACACACACACACACACACCCATACATACGCATACAAACACATGCAGAGCTCAAAAAATTGAGTAAAGTGTGTAGCGCAAAGACCATATACGGTCCGGATCTGTGCAAGGGAGCCCGCACGGATCCGCTCCCCCTTCTTTAGCCGCCCTTTATGACTCGCCCAAGGAGCTCTGGGCTGCAAGCCAATTCTTCGTTCCCCGGCCTGCAGGATACCGTATGATCGTTGTCAATCAGTATAAATTTGAAGCATTCATGCAACTACTTGCTACATAAAAGAGCTCGACAGAAGGACGGCGTTGATATAGTATCTTTATTGCACCAAATCAATTTGAACAACATAATAAAGACAAAATAAATACGTATAAAAGGTGACACAATATGCATCTTGCAAAATGAAGAAAATGAACGCGTAGCGAAAAATACAACTGATACAAGTAAGTCAAGATAACATCCAGCGCTGCATGCACAAATAGGAATGTTGGCTACTGCGAGGAAAGGCACACCATTCATTTAGCATTTAGAGAAATCGTGATGCAAATAGAATGAAGGGCAGTTAATGCGCCCTCACCCCCGCAGAGCATCCCATCAAACAGGTCGCAGTTGAAGTTGTTGCAGTCACAGTGCTTGCCGGAGAAGCGACGCGATTGGTCGCCGGTCGTGCTGACCGAGTTGCAATGACACAACCCGCACACGCACTTGCCGCGACCCTCGCACACCAAATCTGACCCGTTGCTGCCGACAACAACAACAACAACAACATTTGTTCTTGTTATTGTTGTTTAATTCATAACTTTGGCAACTAATAAAAATTAATAACAATTAATAACAAATAATAATTGTTGAGTTAACAAATCAAACAAAGCACAGCAACAACAACTGCAACAGAGTCCCCGACCTTACACACCAACTTTTAGCACTTACACACTCAGTTTTAACCCGATGCCAAAGATCACAGAACAAAAAAAGAAAAAAATAGCAATAGCCCAAAGGCAACCAAAAACAGAGAATTAATGGATTAGCAGTACAACTAAATTATTTACAAACAAAAACAGTTACGAATCAAGACTTTCAACAAGGGTTGTGAGTGTAAATTTTCAGCAAGTCAAGATCAGAAACAAGCAGTCAAAAATCTGACAAAAAAGCTGAGCTTCAACATGTAAAACAAAAACTAAAGATCAGAAACAAGAGCGGCGGACAAAGGTCAGGAACAAGAAGGCCACTGACGCCTTGCAGGCCGCATCGTAGTCGGAGCTGGTGAGGCTCGTACCGTCGCACTCGCAGAACTGGCCGTAGCGCCCCTCGTTGCACGTGCACGCGCCACACTCGTACGTACCGCTCCTGTTGCACTTGGGGCTGTTCTCCTCCTGACATGTGCAACGCAACGCAGCTATATTTTTCGTCACGACTCGTGAACTCGTAGGACATTCTCTACACGACAACAAAACCTGCGTCCTTTAATTCTACACTTAACGTTCATTTAATTCACATTTTCACTGCAGCAAAAAGCAAACACTAATGATATCACTAAAATATATAACAGGACCTCCCAAACTATGATCTACATGAATTCCAAAAAGTGTCCCATAAACTCTTCCGACTCTGATATAGTATACGACCTAGATGAGACCGTGAATGATCGACAGAACTCCATGTGAGGCAGCTCTAGCTCGACGTGGACGGTGAAACAGACTACAGCCCCCCAGATGTGAGCGTGAATGAGTGACAGACCTCCATGTGAGGCAGCTCGCAGTCACACTCGCAGTCCAACTCGACGTGGACGATGAGGGCCTCGTGGAGGCCAACAGGGTATATCTTGAACGACTTGTTCCACAGGCGCCGGTCCGTCGGGCACGTCTGGGCCTCCACCGACACGTCAAACGTGACCTGCAACAAGCGCGATGACAACACGGCGTGTCACACGTGCGACTGATCACAATTGTCATACAGGTGATTGATCACACATGTCACATGTGATTGATTACGCACCGCGTCAGGCCCGACACACACGGCAGATAACGCATAGCAGGTAATGTGCTTAGTGTGCGACATGCTGACTTGATATTGTGCGCTAACTAGAAGAGATTTAATAACAAATAATATATAAATAATTATCCGTATATCACTTTGAACAATAGTTGGTGCTACGCGCTACAGTCAATCACATCCTGACGCTGACCCGTACGCGCTGAAAAACATCCATCAGCTTGCATAACGATCTTGCACATTTATCTTGCATAATTATCCTGCGTAATTATCTTGCACGTTATCTTGCATGTCATCTTGTATAATTATCTTGCATAAATTATCTTGCAGCGAGTGCCACTACTCACGTTCTGTGCTATGCCAAGTCCGTCACATCTGATCTCTCCCTTGCCTTCGATAACCTCCTTGCTATAAAACACAGATAAAAATGCAGAAGTCAAAGTATCCGAAGTTGAATTCTATTATAATTTTTAAAATATTTTGATGATCTCCCAAATTGAACAGTAGAGCAGTCAAAGTTTAATTTTTAAAACCCACAGAGAGAATAAAGAGCCATCGTTTACAGCAAAACGCTAGTCAACTTACTAGATTCTATTTAAAGAAATGCAATTAACTGAACATATGTTTAAAAACACTCATGATTTCTTCTAAACACCCTTGAAACAATAAAGGAAGAAAATTTATAAAGAATGCTTGGAAGCTAATTACATACCCGAGGCACTTGGATCTGAAGATTACCGACAGATCTTCATCCGACTCCGTCTTCAGCACCAAGCTCCCGCTGATTTTCTGTCAATAGACGGCACAGCGACTAGAAAATTGACCAGAAAACTTGCGTAGCTTTTGAAACCTAAATCATTTGGATTCAATGACAGAAACTCTAAAAATCTCCAAAACCAAACCAAACAAGAAAATTCACATCAAATCGTCTGAATCACTCACACTTAAATGCCACTCACGCGGTAGTTGTCTCTGACGAGTTCGACGATGTTGCTCGAGTCGTCGGCGAGTTCGCCAGTCGTGCTGCCCTCGATGAAGCCGCTGAGCTTGGTGTAGACGGGCACCTGGTTCTGTGTGACGGCGAATATCACGTTGACCTTCTGCTCCGCAATACGATGGGACAGCTGGCTGATGGAAGGGTAGTCCTGCACACACACAGCACTTGACCTCGTGCAGCCGCACCACGAGCCTATCAAATAAGGACGGGTAGTCCTGCATGCACACAGCACTTGACCTCATGCAGCCGCTGAGCCGCACCATGAGCCAATCAAATAATACGTATGGCTTGTCCTGCTCGCACACAACACCACATCAAACATCATCTGCAGCTGTGAATCATATCATTCGGCCTGACCCAGCCCGCAGTTCTTTTTTTATCGCTGAGAAAAAACCAAGTATTGTCACAAAATAAATCACCCGTATCATATTTATAATCAAAAACGTATCTTATATTACAAATACAAATTACAGTTATATTTCAACAGCTAAATTCTATTATATTATTTTAACACTCATATTTCAAAACATTTAAAATAGATATATATTCCATAAGCAGCGTGCACATTTGTAATATCCTAGACCGTGTGTAGTGTGGCAGACCTGGTTGAGGCTTTCGCTGTAGTAGCCATTCCCGTCGAGGTGACAGTGACCGTCATTGGGCATCACGATACCTCCCAGCTGTACGCAACAACAACATCATGATGTACCACCACCAAACAACAACAATAACACAATACCACCGAGCTGCAACAACGACAACAACATATAGCGTTCTAACCACAGCAAATAAAAAAAATCAAAATCAAGCAAAATAGTACAAAACACATCAAAACGATTCACTTTTGGGTTTATAAGCCACAAAAATGTGCTTGACAAGGCTATTGAACAGATATATATACAATCAGCTACCAACCTTGCCGTCACCAGCATAGTGAAACCCTGCGTCCGTGGAGAAGAGCAACATCTTGCGAGATGCATTCCTCCATCCAATGTCACTCTACACACAACCAATCACAGAGCACTTTAAATAGCGCAAAACTACACATGAAATGCATGCATGTGAATGCATAACATGCAACGCAACACATGCATACTAAACAAAAAGTCATTTGTCCCTGGACCTGAAATGACGCCACAGGATACTGGCTCTGCTATTATTATGCAAATATCAATTATAGACATGGATAAAAAGATCTATAAAAAGATCCATAATAGGGCTTCAAATCTATAATCAATACTCTCAATAATTATAAAACATACAAAATTTGTACAACTACTAGCGGAGAAGCTAGTATTTCAAAGCTCGTAGCAGGCAATTAACTGTATTGTCTCTAATATCTGAAACAAGTACAAAATCGCAGATTGATGCATGCAAGAAACAGGCATGATGCGAAGCGTAAGATCACAGACCTGACAGGCAATCGCCTGCATGATGGCATCGAACCCTCCCTCCGGCGAATCAAGGTTCCCCGAGATACGCGCATTCCGCACCTTCGACTGCAACAAGGAAACAGCGCGAATCAGAACCACCACGCTTCACAACCATTTAAACGTTTTTTACTGTCAGCATATGCTCTTAATTGCGGCAGAAATAGGCACTAATAGAATAATAGAATAGGCCTAAAAATACTCATCTGCTATTTGCAATATGAAACTATGCGAGTCAGAGAAGTCTTTTACTGCAACTGAAAAATTGTCATTACCGAAAAAGAAAACAAGAAAAAAAAGAGAAATGGCATCTCTCGCTGCAAGCAGTACTAAGCTTTAATGCATCCAGTAATTATTCTATCCAAATAATTTTCTCAATTATTATCTTCCAAATTATTTGAACATATATCAAGCCACAGTTCGCTTCTTCTCCGTGCTAATTTGAGATCTAGAATTAGAACAGACCTCAAACTGCGAGGTGTCCTCCGTGAGCTTGAGTTGGTTGTGGAACCCATAGGGGGCGACACATTTGTCGCACGGAGAAAGCAGTCTGCAGTCACACCCATCGCACACTTCAGTATATATTTGAAAAACATTCCTGAAAGAATGCTTGCTTAGCTGCATCCTAAGAAAAAAATTGAGTTCCAAAAAATTGATATTTAGACTGTACAAAAAAGGTCATATATTACTATAAATTTTGTCTCCAAACGACTCACTTCTCAGGGACTGTGCTGACATATGGCATCGTCATCTTGTCCACGAACGAACCAAAGCCGAGACGAAAGTTCTGAGTGATCTCCTTCATCTTGGAGGCTGTCAATCAATCACAACAGAGCTTAACTAAGTAGAGACAAGGATCAAGCTGATTGTCAATCACTGCACAGTTTAACTAACTCTGCTCAAACTGTACAAATATGATGGAACTTAGGCCAAGCTCTCTCTAAAGCTCATCAAATACCTAGAGTGGATTCTCTTTCTCCCTAGAGTTCCACAAATACCTAGAGTGGAGCCGAGCTTGGCGAGATTCTCCTTGTCGTCGTCCATCGAATTGGAGAGGTCCATGACGTAGTAGAGGTCCACCGGGTAGTTCTCCGCCTGGCGGAACGATACGGAAAACTTGAACGGCTCGTCTGGAGCAAGGAAAACAAACACCGATTTAGACCAGTCGACCAGCGAGTAGTTCTGTTGGTTTCTAGTGATTAACGAGGGCAGAATTTGAAGAAAAAATTCTGAGCAACACCAAGCTACAAAATTAAGCAATAAGCATGCAAATTTCTTTCATGCTTGAAATAATACAAAAAATGATTGAAGGACTCCATGACATTTTTGATGCAAAAATGGACTTAAAAGTTCAAGTATCTCTTTACTAATTTAATCACTATTATTAACGAACAACAAGCATTAAAAAATCCTGTCACGCAATAATTATTTGCCTTCAAGTATAGATCACGACTAGTTGTCAATAAGCAAATACACAAAGTGTACAGTGGAATGTGTTGTTAAACCAAGAAGTGAAGAAATTAAGCTAAAGAAGAGACAATACCTCAGCCAAAAAATTAAAACAATCAGCCACGATCGAGAAGCAAGTAGTCGGTGCATGTTACATACTTGGTCGCATCTTGATGGTCACCTCCTGGGGCGACAACTGAACGGCGTCGGCGTACCGCTCCGCATTCCTCGGACCCACGTTCTACGCAAAAAATATCTAGCTCTTCTAATTTTAAAGTTATTCGAAGGTTGGCTTTTTGAGTGCTAGATTCCTTAGGTTTTTTATTTACATTATTTCTCTATTCACTGCTCTACACGATCTATGCATAAACACAAATAACAAGCCAGTACAAGCAAGAAACTAACAATATCCCCGTAGTCAAAAAACCAATAATATATCGCCAAGCAAAAATATGATAAAATAAATATCCTGAGCGTAAAAACATGCCCAGCAAAAAGTCCTAAATGAATCTAATGTAAACACAAGCCACGGTTTCAGAATTAATTCCTGCAAAACACAACAATAGCCAACAACGACCTTACAGAAAACACAACAATAGCCAACAACGACCTTACAGAAAACACAACAATAGCCAACAACGACCTTACAGAAAACACAACA
>JAQIWG010004934.1:0-15258 GCA_034695025.1 Chamaedrilus cognettii | reverse complement strand
CAGTGGCGTAGCCAGGAATTGCTGTTGGGGGGGGCCAAAAAAAGGAAAAAGAGTGACCGGTCACGGCATGGGGGGGGGGACACTTTAACTCTTACACAGCAATGACTGCATTACCTAAAACACAAACATAACCACGGGTTATAAATTAAATTTTAATTAATCTAATACACGGCTATTATTATATGTAGGCCTATATTTTTTTAAATAAAAAAAGGTTGGGGGGGGCCATGGCCCCCCTGGCCCCCCCCCTGGCTACGCCACTGGGTCAGGCAAAAAGAGATAAATATCCCTGAGAAGGCTTGCACCTATACCTAACCCATACAAGTTTCAAGATTTTGTTGCTATGTGTTGTGCGCCTACAGGCAAGTAGCAACAAGCAGTCCAGACCATAAATTCAGTCACAGATGATGTTCTGCAAATTGGTAAATTCTTGCTGCTGTGGCTGTAGTTGTTGCGTATAAAATTTCAGACCAATCTGATGACTTTTCATCGAGTTGTGGCAACGCTTTGATCGATCAAATTTTCATCGGACACGATGCGTAATCTGCAGTACTATTTCAGGTCAAGGACGGATCCAGGATTCGTTGGTGGGGGGGCGAGGGGGACGAATATCTATAGCTTTGTACATGTTGTACTCCATTTTCCATCCGAAGCGAACACACGAGCGGGGGTGGGGGGGGGGGAGGCCGACGGAACTTCTGTCACACATGACCACCTTTTATCAAATCCATCCATCCAAATCCATGTAACCAGACTAGACCTCTCTCACATTTCACTGATGATCCTAAGTGCTAGGCATATTTCAGAACATTTCACGGATAAAACATTTTCATACCGCTCATCGTTACATCCGCTCCGCAACATCCGCAACTCTTTTGTCAACAATTTGCTTACGACAAATTGTTTATGGGGGGATACAACCCCCCCACGCCCCGCCCCCTGGATCCGTTCTTGTTTCTGTTCGCTAAGGGGTTGGCCTGCAATGGTCCAACGTACACACGTATGTCAACGCCGACGAGAACATCACGATGCTCGACGTGTTCTCGATGTTCATCGCCGATATAGTTCTCTACGCTCTCATCACTTTCTACTTTGAGGGCTTTCTGCCGGGGGAGTTCGGGACCACCCAGCCCTTCTACTTTCCCTTCACGGTGGGACAGGCAGGGGTTTGCTTAGCGGGGTCTATTCCACTTGCCGCCCCTAGTTGGATACTTTAGTTAAAATGCATTTTGCGATTTTGCAACTTTGCGACTGCGACTTTGCGACTTCGAGACCCCTAGTCAGATATTTTGGTTAAAATGCATTAGCAAAATGGCGCTATTTTGAAGCCTTTTTCATCATTTATCTTCACTATTATGCAACAAACCAATGAGGTATTAAATAGTTTACTCTAAAACATAAAATTTTTGCTGCATGTTATTTTCATTCATACTAGACTCTCGAAACGACTTAATTTCTTTAGGTAGCACATCGATGTGCGAACATCTATGTGTAATTTTTTTTCAGTGTCCTTCAACGATGCAAATTGAATGAAGATTGCCTTCCGGGGATTGATTGAGCCTAAACAACCAAGCCTGACCAGCTAGACAACAGTTCTGTAAGATGGGGGTGGGGTTGAGGAGGCCTGATCCATCAATTATTAAACTTTCGCCGCCTCCAGCTTACAACATGAGCTTGCTTTTGAATGTCCCACTATTTAATTCCTGTCTTTTTTAGGCTAGATTTTCAATTGCTAGCGCTCGTCAAGCTCACCCATGTTTGTTTGTGTAATACTTTTACCCCAGCAAGTTGGGGAACAAAGAATAGACTTGCAGCCCAGAGCTCCCAGGGCGAGTCGTAAAAGGCGACTAGAGAAGGGGAAGCGGTTCTGTGGCGGGCCTCTTACACAGAACCGGACTGTAATAATCTTTGTTAATACACAGGGTCCGAAAATTACAACCTCAATTTGTGTAAATGCGGCAGTTGTTTTTCTTCTTTTTCGCAGAAGTGGTACTGGTTTGGTCGGAGTGACAACGCCGTGTCGCCAGACGACGAGACGGTGGCGGCCACCAGTGAGCTCGACAAGTACTCGCAGGCCTATATCGAGCCCCCGGGCCCCGACTCAAAGATCGGCATTCGCATCGTCAACCTGCACAAGGCATTCACAGCTCGCATTTTAGTATTTTGACGGTAGTGTGCTAACTAATCTAAATAGCGCCTCACAGTTTGAATTTTGTGTCCGCATCGTTAACCAGCATAAAGCATTCGCACCGGTATTGTTATATTTTTGAATTATTGTGAATGTTCAAGTTAATCTACATAGGGTCTTGCAGTTTGTATTTTGCATTCGCAAACTACAAACCGTCAAACTACATGAGATATAAAAAAAATTGTTTTTGATTTTGGAGGACCTTGTAGCAGTGATGGTTGCGATTATCACAAGTGTTGTATTTTGGGTGGCCTTGTAGAAGTGACGGTTGTTGCTTTCAGTCGTACTCACATCGTCAGAAGCCTGCGGTGGTCAACCTCACGTTTGACATGTACGAGGGCGATATCATCGCTCTGCTGGGCCACAACGGCGCCGGCAAGTCCACCACCATGTTCATGCTCACAGGTTGGTTGTTTTATGGGAGCACCATGTTTATGTATACAGGTATGCGCTTTTATTGGGGCACCGTGTATGTCTACTACCTTCTTTATGCTTGCAGGTATGCGCTTTTATTAGGGCACCGTGTAAGTCTAGTACTTTGTTTATGCTCATAGGTATGCGCCTTTATTAGGGCACCGTGTAGTCTACCACCTTGTTATGCTCGCAGGTATTCACGTCTATTGGGGCACTGTGTTAGTGTTTTTATGCTTATGTATGTTTAGCCACACTTTATGTTTCTGTTTAGCCACACTTTATGTTTCTGTTTAGCCACACTATGTTTCTGTTTAGCCACACTTTATGTTTCTGTTTAGCCACACTTTATGTTTCTGTTTAGCCACACTTTATGTTTCTGTTTAGCCACACTTTATGTTTATGCTCATATTCAACTGTCGTGTCACGCTCACTGATGCTTTTTTCACTGGGGCACGACGTAATATCAACCAAAATCTTTTATGTTCACTAATATTGACTTTTAAACAGGGGCATAGAGTGGTATGCCCCGATTTTTGAAAGGGTGGCAGCGCCCCTGCGCTACTGCAAGTAGTAACTACTGTGCAGTAATGCGACAGCACGGAGCCGTGCAGCGGGTGGGTGGGGATTTGTGTGCCCACTCCAGGGTTCTTGCCCCCCACGCGCGGCACAGCCTACTTCAAGCACATGGACCTACGGCGCGACATGCCAAAGATCCGCCAGTCCCTGGGGCTCTGTCCCCAACATGACGTCCTCTTCGACAACCTCACCGTCGTCGAGCACCTTCAGTTCTTTGCTCTGGTCACCCTCTCTTTTGTCTGTTTCTCTCAGTATGGTATACTATTATTGTGTTTTTAGCTCTGGTCACTCTCTCGCTTGTCAGTATTATATTTTAGTATAATCATTATCGCGTTCATTGTCTGGTCATCGCTTGTGCACCCATCCGGCACCCTTTCTTCCACCCCTTCGTCTTGGGTTTTTATCAATCGCTTGATGAATGCCCACGGCGAAGGAAGGTCCCCGATGACGTCACTAGACGCCGAAACGGACTCTAAGCCAATTATTATTATTATTATTATTATTGTACCCATACAGCTTGTGTATTATGCTAGGCCTACATTATAATATTCTAGTCTCAGCAGGCCTGCCTATGGACACTTGCTATACAGCTTGCAGGGTGGTCCAAAAACGGACCCGGTAACAAAAACCGGCTTTCATGCTCTGAACTCACGACCGGGGGGGAAGGGGGAAGCTGACCAAAATTTAACGAAACTCTAAAACAAACATTTTTCGCGGAATGACTATACGTTTAATTGATCAGATTCAGTGTCGCGCGCGTGGGATTGCTCGCTGTCATTGTGCGGCGTGTCGAGAGCTATTCATTGATTACTGCAAACCTGACATTATTGTTGTTGACTTTCCTTTCCAGCTGAAGGGCTGCAAGTGGGCCAAGTTAAAGGTCGAGGTTGACCAGATGATCGAGGACCTCCACCTCGTCAAGAAGCGCACGACCTTCTCCAAGAACCTGTCGGGCGGAATGAAGCGCAAGCTGTCCGTCGGTATCGCGCTCATTGCTGGCTCAAAGGTATAACAATGGCTCATAGTAGCATGACCACGTCTTAAATCTTTTAAAGGAGGGGGGAATGGAGTGTGAGGGAAAATTTGCGACGCGGGGGGAGGGATGCTTGGGGGAGGGGATTTTGAGAGGTGTTATTTTAACAGTGTTTTTTTAGGCATTAGGCATTAAATTCAATGTCAAATTCAACGTTAAATTCAACTTTATTATAGCAGCCAATATATGAGGATTCCCGCACCTCTGATTCAATCAAATGATGATCTTCCATTGTCGTTTGCACGACATACTTTAGGTGCGTTACAAGTGCGTCATTTGATTAGAATTCTTTCTTCATTTTCACTGAATGTCCCACCAGGTTTTAAAGGCTATAGGATTTGGAACGTGTTACTTCATATGAAGGCTTATTCCTTATATACAGAGATATGAAGGAGCGAGGCATGAGTAGAGAGAGGGCAAAGAATTGAGAGTTGTGGGGGAGTCTCATCGTGGGAAGCGTCCAACCTGTGCTAGCAAGGAAAAGTGGTCGTAAAGCGTAAATGATGATGATGAATGCAGTTTGTGATCCTTGACGAGCCGACGTCAGGCATGGACCCTGAGGCCCGGCGCGAGACCTGGGACGTGCTGCAGAAGCAGCGCGCCGGGCGCACCATTATCATGTGCACCCACTTCATGGACGAGGCGGACCTGCTCGGGGACCGCATCGCCATCATGAGCGAGGGAATACTGCTCTGCTACGGGACGTCGCTCTTCCTCAAAAAAACTTACGGTAAGTAGTTATTTTGTTAGTATGTGAAATCATATTCTGCCGTTCCGCCCTTCGAAAAAGCATTTAACATATAATGCGCTACCATTCGTTTACTTCGGTCGTCCTGTGCCATCTCGCTCTTTCACCTTTCTGCTGCTTTCGCCATTCAAAAATAACGTCAAGCTGTTTATGCACTTTTGATCTTTTCGATCTTTCTGCTTCTGCCATTCGATCCTTTTTCCCTTTCGCCCACATGCACTTCACAAGAACCTTAGACTTTTTTAGTATATTTTTTTCTGTTCAGTCGACTTCTGCTCTTCCACCCTTCCACCCTTCCACTCTTTCACCCTTCCACCCTTCCACCCTTCCACTTTTCTGCCCTTTCGCGCCCTTCAAAAACAGCCCTGTCGCCGCTGCTCAGGTATCGGGTACCACTTCACGATCGTGCGCAACAGCAAGTGTAAGTCCAAGCGGTTGACGCGCCTCATTCGTGAGTACGTCCCTGACTCAAGGCTCGAGAGCAAGTACGGCAACGAACTGTCCTACATCCTCCCAGACGAACACGTCGCGAGGTTCGAGGCTCTCTTTCAGCACCTCGAGGAGAACCGGAAGAATCTTGGCATCAACAGCTATGGCGTGTCCGTCACCACCATGGAAGAGGTCTTCATCCGGTAGGTAGTATTTTTTGTATTTATTGTATTAGTATTTTTTTGTAGTTTAGAGGTGTAGTTTGGAGGTATAGAGGTGTAGTTTAGTGTGGAGCACAAAGGCTATATATACAGACGGGTTTTGTGCAAGAGAGCCGGCATAGAATTGCTCCCCCTTCATAAGTTGTCTTTTACGACTCGCCCAGGGAGATCTGGGAATTCAAGCCCCTGTGCTTGTTTTCCAGGGTCGGCGAGGCCTTTGAGCACTCCCTCCAGACCCTCGACATGGAAAAGCGCGAGCTGCTCGCCAGCCAGACTGTCTCGCAGGCCCCCTCCGCCCCCTCCCCGCTGCAGGCCGGGCCCCCGGGGCTCCTCCCCCTCGGCTCCGCGCCCCCCCCGACGCCCCCGTCGGGGAGCGCGCAGATGTTGGACATGCGAGCATTGCGAGGCGGGCAGGATGTGCATGCTGAGCCGTCGGTCAATAGCATGACACAGGTCTGGAAGATTGTCGGTGTCAGAGGCACACATAAATACAAATATCAAACAGTCTTCGTTTTATCTATGCGACTCATTTTTATATAATACAAATAAACACAAATAACAAATAATTTAGTTTTCACCTATGCAACTCTTTATTACAACCTCATTGGCTGCATTATAGTGAAGAACAGGAAATGCTAATTTTAGCTGAAAGCTAAATTTTAACCCCACAAATCGTGTC
This sequence comes from Chamaedrilus cognettii, assembly GCA_034695025.1. NCBI lineage: Eukaryota > Metazoa > Annelida > Clitellata > Enchytraeida > Enchytraeidae > Chamaedrilus > Chamaedrilus cognettii. Next base: position 8,970 of record JAQIWG010004934.1, on the reverse strand, counting down.
CTTTGTGCTTTCATACGAAAAACAGAGATTGGCTGAAGTAGCCTAAATGATACGTTGGTTGGTTGGAATCAGCGGCTTGGATCGAGTCAAGGTTGGAGTTTCAAAATGAATGGTTAGATATGGTCCATTATACCCGCTGTGGAAAGTGTGAAAAAAATTAATTTGTTTTGACAAGATTAGGGTATTTTGTCCGTTTCCTCGATTTAAAAGTTCTGTGACCCATCGCTTACGTCTCACACCGTTAGCAGGAACTCTGACCGGGCAAAAGCCCCTAACGGTAGTGCCTGAATAAGTCAGTGTGCAACAATAATGTTTGCAGTGAGATCTAATTTTCCGGAATTTTTTAAATTTTGTTTTTACATTTGAACAGCGGCTGAACGTGTGTCAGCGACTAGTCAGGGGCGCGGAACAGAATTCGTTGCAGCTAATCAGATTTTGATGGCTCTGGCTGTGGGTATTGATGCTAGACTGGCAAAACCGAATTCAGGAGCAATAGAGCAATTAACTGGGGAAACTACGCGTGACAACCTTGCTCCCGCATTTCTGTTTCGGCGATCTAGCCGCAATTCTACTTCCGCCACAGTAACCATCGTGTGTCCAAATCTGCTGATGATGTACCTCACGACATCTGACGATTTGTGATAAAAATGATGAAAGAGACACAAACCTTGTATTCCTTTACTATTTAAGCTAATTGCTAGAAATGCCTTCTAGAGATGACCCAGGGACTCAAAGCCGCAAAGCCGCAAAGCCGCAAAGCCGCAAAGCCGCAAAGCCGCAAAGCCGCAAAGCCGCAAAGCCGCAAAGCCGCAAAATGCATTCTAACTAAAATATCAAACTAGGGGCTATGTAATATAAATAAACACAATTTTTTTATTTAGTCTATTATATAATAAAATATGCAATTATTTTTTATCTAACATAAATAAAAACAAATAACAAATAACCCTATTCTGCCTGTAGGGGAGTCAGATGTCGATGATGAGCATCGGTGGTGCGCCCAGATACGGGGGCCTCCGCGCACACCGCTGGTCTTTGTCGACCATTGAGACGGTCCCCAGCGAACAGAACCTACTCCAGAGGGCGTTCGGCGCCGTGCGAAACAAGGTCGTGGCCTTTTGATGGATTTCCTCTTCTCTTTGGTATTCTGCCACATAGCAGGTTTTGGCATCCAGAACTTCCACCCTAGCCGATCCTCGGCCCTTCTCTTTATCTCTCCATACAATTCCTTCTCAAAAACTGTTTCAGTGCCTCAGGTCGGCATCAGTGGACTGTATGACTGCTTACAATTGAGCATCAATTGACTGCTTCACTGCCTACTGATAACTAAAATAATATATAGACTGTTTCATTGCCTCCGGTCGGCATCAATGGACCGCATCACTACCTACAAGCGATCATTAATAGACTGCTTCACTGCTAAGATAACTAAGATAATAAATAACCTGCTTCCCTGCCTCAGGTGGGCATGAATAAGCTGCGCGGCGCTCTCGTCCCGGGCCACCATGGTAAAATATCCGAGGAACCCCCCTCTGGGGGTCTCCAGCCCCCCTCCACCAGCCCCGCCGCCGCCTCTCAGTCCGATCCGGTGGGGGCGTCCGGCGTCAAGAACCTCCTTGACCCTAATGACGTCATGGGGGCGAGGGGATTGAGCGTGGATTTGAGGGATTTTGCGACGTCCGATGGGGGCTCGTACGAGATTCTGGGGGGGATGGCTGCCACGGGGTCCTCACCCACCGGCGTCCCATTGATGGAGGATGGTGTTCTGGCTGGACGGGATGCGCGCAGGTCTGATGCTATGCGTATCATCTTTGAATATTTGCTTGGCATGTAATGTATATATAACAAGCCTGATATGAAATCCATCTAGCGCTGGTAAGCAACAGTAGGCGACACAGCTAACTATTGGCCTACAGTACGGGGCACATTTGAACTAATAAGAAATCTAATATTCCCCGCTACAGTCAAAGGCCTACGATTTGTTGATTTTTTTTGGGGGGATTGCACATAAAAATGACAAGATCATGACATGTAATGGACTCAAAATATGATATTGTTGAATCAAAGGGAACGGCATAGGCCTACCGGTTAGTAGGCCTACATAAAACAAATAGTATTTTATTTTATGTTATTTATTATAAGTATTTTTTAAAAATTAGTTTTCGCATCATAATTTAATTGATCAAAAAACAATAATGCTTTATAGACGGCTCAGTATGCCTGTTAAGAGCAGTTTTATTTTATGCAAGTTACACCGTTGGCATGGAGAAAATGATGAGAAAGTTCTGAAAGCTAAAGCTGTGTCGTCAAACAACAAACAAACAAACGATGCAAATCGCAGAACTCTCCTTTCAGCCAGCACTGCGTGTGACAATAAATCTCCCCACGGCGCAGCTTCGGCATTCCGGTGCGCGCGTCGCACGCGACCAGTGACGTCATCGGCAGTCGCTCGCTCACCTCCGTCGACTCTGACACGACGATACGCAGCTTTGTCACCCCCTCCCCCTGGCTGGGGGGCGGGGCGCTGGTCGGCGGCGCCTCGGGGGAAAGGGGCGCGGAGGGGCGGGCGGGGAGGAAAGGGGGGAGGATGCGGAGGCGGAGGAAAATGGCGAAGGAGCACTTGAGTGAGGTGGCGGAGGATGCGCAGGAACAGCTGATGACAGAAAGTGAGTCGGTGCTGTCTGTGATTTTAAAATGCGCTGACAAAAGAATGAAGTTGAAAGTACTCCATATGTTTCATAATGAAGAAGATATACGATTGAATAATATTAAACAAATATTTATTGCGATTATCGTTGCTGAATTTTGACTGAGTGCATTGATGTACCGCTCACCGCATAGACCATGGATGGCCAGATTTTGTTTGTATGTGGTTCAGGCAAGGGGGGTCACTACATTCTGTGTATTGAGGCACGTATAGAGATAACGGGGGTGGGACTTGGCTCGCGGGCCAAACCAATTACCAACCGTCAGCAATTGATCGACAGGGTCATGACCCTTTTATATCCAATCACAATAATTGACAACGATTACCCATAATTCAAATCAGCTTCCGTTTTTGGTAAAAAGATCCTTCTCTCCTTTTTTCGGCATTGTGCAGCTAATGCATGCGCATTCTAGGCTTTAGATTTTTGTGGGTTCACATCTTTGTCTCTAGTTTGCTGTTTCTTGGTTTCCAAAATTGCATTTACTGTCCAGTGTTGACTTTGTTGGCAATGGGCCAATGTTTGAATTGCGCGCCTCACAATATCCTCTTATTATGATTGTGCCCGTGTTACATTAGCAAAGTGTATGAGCTTTCATCGGATCTTTTCCAAAACAGTATTATGGGCGGCTCTACTATTAGATCTGAGAACATTAAAATAATAAAATAGGTCTTGACTAGACTACTGGTCTTTATAAATGGCAAATTTTCTTTAGTTTACTATCTTATGATATGATTTAATTTCAGCCCCGTTCCTTACGTTTTGTATGCGGCAGGTTCTGCAAGCACAATCAGCGTCCAGAGCGATGGTAAGCAAAACTACGTAGCCCATGCAACTTTCAAAATCCATCTAGAATAATAGTGTCATCATTCTGATGACAGTTTCATGAGCAAAAATGAGTTGGGGGCTTCGGCGGTCGGCATCTTTGTAGCTGGGTTATTCGAAAGTAATTGAGATGAGGGATTTGCGATGCGGATTTATCTTCAGATGTATATGAGTCTGTAGCGACGCCGAAGCAGGCTCTAAACTAATTATTATCATAATGTAGTATTGTAGTATTAATAAGATTTCAAATAATTAACTTCTTTTGCATATTTATACAATGACAAATGTTCAGGACAGCATTGTGTCGCAATTGGCAGATAAATACAACTGCAGCGCAGCAGCGCTTATCAAGTCATACAATACAGCGGTACAGCCGTTATGTAGTACATTCTGACCTTTAACTTGCTGACATCTTCATCCGCCATTTGAAATTTTGCTGTATTAAATTATTTTCCTTTTGTGCCGCGTAATCTATATTCTTGTGCGTGTGTACGTTTTCGGCTACTCGTATGAGTGAAATATAGATTTTTTGCTATTTTTATTATTACGCTGCGCAGAGTACACGATGACTTTTGTGCGCGCGACGGGCCCGCGCCGCTGGTTGCAGCACTACCGCGCGCTGCTCGTCAAGCGTGTCCTATACACGCGCCGCAACATCGTGCTGCTCCTCACGCAGCTCTGCGTCCCCGTCTTCTTCCTCGTCGTCGCCGCCATCATCCGCATCACCTTCAAAAAGATCAACGCGCCGCACCCCCTCGTCCTTGACCTCTCGCGCTTTCGTGACCCACGGGTAACGTGACAGCAAGAATTCCGGTGAACTGACCCAATAAACAACTGACCCAAAAACACACTGATTATACAATAAATAAACAACTGTACCCCCTAAGTATACCCTAACTATTTTGCCTCACCCAACTAAATCCAAACTATCGCCCTAACTATGCTCTAACTGCCATAATAATTTTGCAAAATAATACGCCCTTGACAATGTGATTTTTTTTGGGTCCGTCTTCCTTTGGATCAGTTGTCTGGTTTCCGACAGCAAAGTTTGCTTGTTATTTTTTTTTTGTGGATGGTTTGGACACCAAAGACCTGCCATTTGACAGAACGTTACAGACGAAGTTTTCATCACTTATGGGGAGAAGGCGATGCCTCATTGCACCCGCGGATGGTCGCTGGTTGCGTTTCCGCTATAGACTGATAGTTTTTCTTGACTTTGGTTTTCTTAGCTTGAAAAAACAACTGGAAATAACTGGCCCGTCTGCTGATGATGGCTCTTTTCCTTCCCTCTTGCCTGGGTTAGGCCTGTTGATGGTAGTCCCTTCGCATAGACTATGATCCACCGACAACGAGACATGTTAAACAGCAACTATACTTATAGTGAACTGCTGTTGCTGAAGCATTAAACGTGTAAAAATGAAAAACTCTGGAATTGCAGGTCCTGACCCGCGTGACCCCGCGCGCTGACCCAGCGACGTCACGACGGTTGCTCGACGCTTATGACGCAGCCGTGCTGCGCTCCTCAGCGCAGACTGTCGACCTGAACAAGGTCATGGCCTCAACCAATCTCAGCATAGATCAGTTCCTATTGAACGAGCAACGCCGCGATCTCGAGCGCTGCAGCAATACGTATTTTGTTGGGGGATCGTTCGATAGAAATGCGGCGTCTCCGACGTTTATCGCACATTTCGACGATATGGGGTAAAATACCTCTTCACTCATTATTTGATTACGGATTTCTAATATAGATATCTATTTATTTCATCACGAGTGATATTTTGTAAACGATAGGCCTATATGAATAATATTTGAAATAATTAGATAAATAAATCTCAGTTCCTAGTCTGAGACATCGTCCAGTAAAATCAAGCTCCAGTGCATGTGCTACTAAAGACTCTCTAGGGGAGCACCCTTTTTGTGACTTACTTTATACTTATCTGCAACTTTTAAAAACAATTTCAGCTACCACCTCATCGCCATATCCCTGGCCCTGATGGACCAGGCCCTGCTCACCATCTACACCTCCCTGGCGGCCCCCGGGGGCGCTGTCCCCCCCTACACCATCACGACCATAATCGAGCCCCTGCCGCTGTCCACCGAAGGAGAAGTGAATGAGACTATAGCGCGTGGTTTCCTCCTTGCTTTCATCACAACGTTTATGATGGCGTTCGGAGTATCCTTCCTTCTCGCCTCGTACGTCGTCATGCCGCTCCAGGCAAGACTCGTCTCTCTCGCAATAGGGTCTTCTGTTCACTCCCGGCAAATGGGGAATAAATCACTGGCTTGCAATCCCGAGCACCCCGGGCATGCGTAGTAAGAGGTGGCTAAAGATTGGTGTCAATCAATAGATAATACACAAGGCACTTCTTCAAATATTCTTTAAATATCACAAGATGTTAGCCTTAAAAGATTTATTTTTAATGAAGAAAATATACCTCCCCCGCCTACATGTGCCGAAGGCATTGCTGTCTGCAGCCGCTCGCTTACAACTGAGCAATGCTGTAGGAGCCCATGGTATGGTTCAAGCACCTACAGTGACAAGTGGCGTGAAGACGCTCGATACATAATACATATTGCACACATGCAATACAATATGCACAATACATATTGAACATATACAACACATGTATGCACAATACGTATTGCGACATACAATACATATTACATGGACACAATGCACACACTCAATACGTATTGCGACATATAATACGTATTGTGAGCTAGAACTGTGCGCTGGCTGCAGGAGCGCGTGACTCGCTCCAAGCACCTCCAGCTGACGAGCGGCGTGCGGTCGTTCGTTTACTGGACGACGACCTTCATCTGGGACTGTGTCAGCTACGGCCTCATCGTGGTCATCCTCCTCATCATCATCGTAGCGTTTGGCATTGACCAGTTCCTCGAATATAACCTCCTGTGAGCTCTTCTTAAAATTCAACTTCACTACTGCACTCCACCCTAATGGATGATTATTTGTGGGGCTGACAAATTTAGACCACCTTTGTGCTTGGGCTTCTTTAGTTTTTTTGTTGTGCTTCAAATTGAGACTTCTGATAGCTGTTGATGAACCCTTCTTACCCTCCTAGTGCCGTGTGATGAATGTGATACATTGATGTGATAAATGTGATACATTGATGTAATGAATGTTACACCTCAGTGTGCTGAGTGTGCTGCGCAGGTATGTGTTTCTCCTGCTGATGTTCTACGGCTGGGCACTGCTCCCCTTTGTCTACATCAGCTCCTTTCTCCACTCCTCGCCCTCCACCGGACTCATGTGGACCGCAGTCATCGTCATTCTCAGCAGTAACATAGTTCTTCTTCCTCTTTTTCTTCTTGCACCACACAGTTTCGCTTTGAAGAAAGTAAAATTAAATCAAATCAAATCAGCTTAGAGAATGCAAAATGAGTAAGTTATGGATAGCTGAAAAGTGAGACAATTTGAACATTCTGTAGCTAGCACCACGATGCACGAACAGCGTCATGAACAATTATTGGCGTGCACCAGAGGTGTGAACGTGAAAGTTTCCCAGCTTGGTTGGCGCATTTTTTTCTAGGCCGACTTTGACGACTTGTACCTTTTCAGCCGCTCAATGAAATTCAACGAGAATTGGCTGAAATATGATGCAATGGTCCAAGTTAATATAGTAAAAATTTTAATTATCACGCTCCCTGCGTTTCGTTGTTATTAAAGAAATTCGTTTGGTCGTTTAATTTCGAGACACGGTGTAGATTGTGTGCTGCAGATGGGATCTGCATGATCTGCATCTTCATGCTTAAGTCGCAGATTATGTGCTACAGATGGGATCTGCATGATCTGCGTGTTCATGCTCAAGTCGCTGTCGAAGGAAATGTCCGATCTGTGCGACATGCTCGACTGGGCCTTCATCGCGATCCTGCCCAACTACTGCTTCAGCAGCGGCTTCCAGTCCATCTACAACAACTACAACTCGCTCAAGCTCTGCACGTACATGATCAAAGAGGACATCTGCAACAGTCTGCCCAAGGGTGTCGAGAACTACTGCTGCATCGGTGAGCATGGCCTGCTTTCCACGATGCATATTTTGCATGAAATTTTACGTGCAATTTTGCATGCAATATTGCATACAATTTTGCATGCAACCACATTAAGAAAATTACACTGTAAAATGTCCTTGACTGAGTTTCATGCAAGCCGTGCAGAACCCAGTTAAGGAAATCGTTGTAATGACAACGGTTGTCCGTCCGCCTTAATTATGCTGCATGCAAAATTGCATGCAAAATTGCATGCTAAATATGCATGATTGAAAGAGACCCTAAGGCAAGAGTTTCAATAGGCGTTCACATGAACACACGCGCGCATCTTGTGGCCGCATTCCCCGCTTACGAAGGGACATTTGCAACCAACCGCCGTGTCTCAGAACTACTGATAAGTCATTTGCTACACTGCACGCCCGCCCTCCACTTGACCATATCCGTCGCATCCTCACGTTTTAATCCATTAGCATTCATATCCTTCTCGGTCAAGTTTTTCCACGTCGTTTCTGGTCTCCCTATATATCCTTTCCCGTCTTCCTCATGATTCATACTTTCCGCACCCAATCATCCGGTTCTTTTCAGGCAAGTGTGGCGCCACCTGCGTACTGATGAGCGAGAACTACTTCGCGCTGTCCGCGCCAGGCATTGGACGCCAGTACATCTTCCTATCGCTGCACGGCTGTCTCTTCTTCGCCATCCTCATCCTCGTCGAGTCCACCGGACACTACTGCACCCAGCAGGCCCTCCAGGCAAGCAAGGGCGCCGGCACGTGGGGGGCAGGGGGGTGACATATGCCCCTCAAAGAAAAAACAAGGGGGCAGTGCCTCCCAGAAAAACGGGATTTTGCATCCCCAATGAAAAATTCAGGGGAGGCGGGCGAATGGGACCTCCTGTTTTAATGCTGCAGCATGTAAGTTGTCTGGTTTTTTTGTTTAAATTTTTGTCTTAACCACGAACAGATTTTAAATTGACTTTTTTTTAACCTGTAGACTGACAACCTGATAAACTGATATGTGATAAAAAAGCATTGCTGTTATTATTATTATCTTATGCTGGATTCTGTCATTAAATCTTTTAACTATATCCTGCAATGATCGATGTAATCTATTACTTGAAACCTTACCAAAAATTAATTTAAAATATGGAATTAAATTTTTACAGCCATACTAAATAAAATGTCACATGAAAGTTTACCTAGAGTCCTACATATTTTTTAGTTGGATGTTAAAATTAAGATGTATCTTACAATATAGAATATAAGCATGCTGGATTTTGAAAACATCATTTTGTTGTATCAGCGTACGAGACACCGGGTGGAGGGGCGTGGCCTGACGAGTGGGGAGGAGCTTGAGGAGGATGGTGACGTCAGAGACGAGAGGATTCGAATCCAGGCATTCCGCGCCAAGGTTAACGTTCCTGCAGCTAGCCA
>JAQIWG010004933.1:0-15259 GCA_034695025.1 Chamaedrilus cognettii | reverse complement strand
CCACCATCGGAGGCTCGCCAGTCTTGTAAATTTATTCGTTATCACTAAGAAGAGCGAAAACGTTCAAAAAACCCGCTCCCCGCCTTCGTCACTGCTGTGCTTGTCAACGAAACTCTTTAATTGGTCCAAAGACGAGGGATGAATTTTGAAAAATTTGATAACGTGCCGACAGGTCTCGCTAACGGCCTTAAATTGGAGAACTGCCTCTATAAGAACGGCATTGAGCAGCAACTCTATCAGCACCCCCCCTTTTCCCTCTCGCTGAGAGTTTTTCAATCAAGATTTGTCTGAAATCGTGCGCCAGAAAATGCCTCCTCCCCCCCCCCCCAGTGCACGATCTAAGAAAATAGCCCCCCCCCCCTCTACGATCCAGTCTGGGATCCGACCCCGGGTCTGACGCATGGAATTCAACAGGCTGCTAACAAGAAGTGCAACACGGTCGTTTGTCAACGCATCCATAAAATCCTTCAATAATCACAATATCATTAAAGCTGGCGTGTTTGCATAAAAACCACTGCGTGCATGCAGGTGGTGGTCTCCAATTACACGATGACTTGTATAGGGCGGCGTCAATATTCATAGTGGGTAATTCGCTTAAACCACACGGTGTGGTCATGTAACATAAGGTAGCCCGCATGAAAGCATCATGCGATGTCACGAATGATAATGTCGTTAGGCCTACGTGCAAATTTCTTGGCTTTGAAGTACCTTGATTTGGGCCCACTGTTTATATCGACAAGCTTAAGACTAATATTAGTAGTCCTAGTTAAAGTCTTATTAGGGCCAAGGTTATTCGAATGATACATAAGGTATCGGAATAAAAATGCATTAAAAAAGTTGGAGATATCAATTGTACTACAGCCCACACGTACGTCAATATTCAATAAAATAATGGATATAACATAATGAATAGTTTTAAAAAGTAGAGATTGCAAAATTGAAATCTGGCTGTGTTTTGATGCTGCGCGTTTTTAAATAACGATTCATTGAGTACACTCGATGCCCTCAATGAAGACAGCGAATGCCCTATTTCAGTATTTCGCTGTTTTTATTTGATCTGCGTTTTTATTTGATCTGCGTTTCTATTGCGCTGTGACTGAAATAGAATCAATCAATCAATCAAAATAGTAGTTCGATGATCATAGGTTTGCAATTACAGTGGATGATAAATTATGCCACTGCCTCCATCTTGGATACGATGCAATACAATACCTAAAACATTAACACTCTAGTATAAGTATACAAACACAGCGATCACTGTAAACGACACTGTCGTTACAGGCTTATACCAAAGTTTATTCGACGGCCACTGAAAAACAATTTATTCAGCTATCGCCGAAAATATAATCGTTAGATTCTTGAATTCGGTACCGGTACCATTTACTCGGCCTGTACACGCGATTAATGTTACTTCACGGGCCGCACGGAACATAACGCGAAAAAACAATAAAACCCGCCTTATTGGTCTGCTGACCAAACAAACTCGTAATTGTCATACATTGATAATGACGGCGTCATCAGCAAACTAGCATAAATTTCAGTTTGCACGCATTCACATACAGACAGCAACAATAACGTCTGTCGACTGGCCTAACGTGAATGAAGGGAGGCAAGACGTCCATTTAATGCGCAGTATCCATCATCATTCGCATAATGGAAAATGCTTTTTGCGATCCCGCGTATATTAGCATCCGTTCTGGACCATGATGCCTAATGCGGTCTGTGCTAACCTAAGAATTGTATTCAATACTTTTCGACAGGATAGGTTCTATATACTTCGGCGCGCGGAAAAACGGCGCCAAATGGCAGCAAAAAAATTTAAGTAAGACTCCAAACGCCCGCCTGGAACATAGGCCTAGAGAATTTTCGTAGAAATGCAATCCACTTTTGCCAGAAAATTTCTCTGCATTTCGCTTCGGGAAAACATCCATTTGCGCCATAATTATACATTATAATATTCATATACCCTACAATATAGGTACAACAACTTCACATCTGATAAGCACAGACTACTTTCAGTGACAATTGGTCATCTACTGTTGCTGCAGAAATGACGCAAAAGAAAATAACGCTGCACATCATCAATCATGAATATGAGGGAATTACGAGAAACAAATCATAAAATATTCTATCGCACCTCATAATAATTCCTCAGTGTAGAGACCGTACTTTACACCGTAATATGTAGCAATATACACAAGTCATGACGAGGGGCGCAGCCACCTATTCGCTGGTGGTGGGGAGTGCACGAGGATCGTGCATGTTGTAGGCCGATGCCTATATGACCTATACCGGCCTATATGTAGGCCTATGTTTAATTTATGTCGCTGGAATCTGTATGTTGCTCAGAAATTTTTCCGTGCATTTTTTTTATTTCCCTGCAGAATTCTTACGCGAGGAGGGGTGCATAGGAACGGAACTTTTTCATCCCACAGACCTAGACCATTTTGTGGTGGGGACAAGGCTAAATAATAGTGGAAATGCCCTCGTCCATGGTGGAAACGCATCCTCACTGTCCACAAGCGGCTACGGCCCTGTTCATAACGAAAGCTTCAGATAAAAACGCCTAGAATGTCCAACATTCTTGTGACAAATGCATTATCCGGTGCCCATCACTGGCGGGAATGCATTGCCGAAGGCACTGCGACGATGACATTGCATCCGGTGTCCCCTGTACGACGAATGTTGGCGCTCCATCCAATTCATCAATGGATTGCTTCTAGCCCGGTTCAGCAGCGGAGAAGAATGATAATCCCCTCAGCGTTGGGTTACTGAGCTCGGCTTTTGTGGTTCGGTCACAAATACAGCTCCCTGACGACCCGTCTACGGTAGACATTCAGTGCCACTGCAGACACGGTAAACGCTTTGTCTCGAATAGGCCATCCGATAGTACTTGATCTTGCGATCGGTTGCTGAGGTGACATCATTGCTGTAAGGATGACGTCACATTATTTCGTCTAAAAATTACGTCACGGAAGCGTCACAACTGGTTATAATAACGCTCCATTGTTCATTTGTTTTGATGAAATTGCCCGTAAATTTCACTCTAACTTTAAATTTAAATGTTGGCCTAATTCTTTAAATTCAGTTCATAATTTTAGTGCTTTCAATTTAAGATAGGCACCAAGGTGAAAAGGCTAGTTCAGTTTTCTATCAAGATACGCTGCAGCGCAAAGCAATTTAAACTTCAAAACGAGTTTGATTCGTTCAAATTTTAACAAGGATTTCAAAGCTGAAGCTAGACAACGTGGAGAAGGTTGACAAAAAGCGCTAATTAGGAGCAAAAAATTTAATGCACGGAAGCAAAGATTTATTCCTATACGTCCCCTTACGCGTCCCCCCAATTCTTAATATTCAACTCACCAAAATTGAAATACAATACGTATGCCTATGCACTACATATGGCAGGCCCTACTGGGCAGTAATTGATTATGGCATTCTTCACCCCCCAGTTTAGGTTGCATATCCCTCTTCAATTTTGAATACCTTCCGTTATTAAAATCATGAAGAAATCACAGCTACGATGCATTGACTCAAATGGACATTCATATAACGAATGCCGACAATTTACCGCATATCTAGAAGAAATAAATGAACCCGCTAAACCCTGAACCGCCAGTGCACTCCCATTTTGATGACGCCATTGAGCAGAGCGTACCTGTTGCCCCCGCGAGCTTGCAGCATCATAGTGCTCTACTGAGAGTGGAATCCCGCTGACGAATTGACTTTATTATTGCAGTAAAGGCTATAGGGGAGAAGCCAGCGAAAACAAACTGGGGCTGCTTTCTCCTTCCAGAAATGATCTCATAATATTAACTAAAACATTATTGAGTTTGTATTCTGATGTCAATGTGATATTTGAGATCATGGGATGGGACAAGGATATTTCTGTAGCAGGCCCTTCCTGCTAAAAACTTCAATAGAGCCTTTATTATGATGCAAACCTTTAAAGTTGGCAATAATCGCATTAGGATTTAAATTATCGTGTACTCCGTTGAAGGGTAGTGAACTAGACCATTGGCAAATCAACGGATCTGAATGAGTTGTGTGGGTCTCAGTTTCATAGGCCTAGGTAGGGTCATTCAAACAACCCAAAAAAATCTCATGGAATCACCGCTGAAAGGCTAGCGTCATCTTCAGCACGAACCTATATAGCGTCATAGTTGGCTAGGAGGTGTGTAATCTAAGCAACTCCGACGGTGATAGCGAATTACTTTCTTCAAATTTCGGATAAACCCCGGTCTAAGTTCATAATCTATATTCCAGAAAGGTGCAAATATATCGATCCAGTAGATTAATGTTGCAATATTAACTAACCTATATTATCAGGATTGCTAGTTCCTTAACTCATCTATCCATCTCCACTCCAGCTTTCATTCAGCCCATGTCGATGTCCAGAGTCTGCAGACTCCTGAAGCAACATCTGCAACATCTAACACTCTGGGGAGGCGTGTGTGTTGTGAAACAGACAAGCGAACTAATTAAAGCGATGGGAGGATTCCGATGAATTGACACAATTAAGAAATCGAGAGCGATAGCTCCTACGTCTTGGGCCCTGCTCACATGGATTGAATTGTAAATATTCAGATGGAAAAATAGATACTTGTGCGCGTTAGTGCAAATAAATTTAAGTCCTCAATAATGTCATCCGATAGTATTCATTCTATCGAAAAGTACTGTCAGAAAATCAGCGTGAACATCAACCAAACATTTTCATTCAATTGTCAAAAAGAAAGTTGGGTACTTCCTTGTTAATTCACCGAAACTAATTTTTATTTTTTATCTTTAACACATAACACAACACTTAAACTGTCAGGGTTATGGTTAGGGTTAGTGAAGGTTAGTTAAGGTTAGGGTTAGGGTTAGGGTTAGGGCTAATTAGGATTAGGGTTCGGGTTAGGGTTAGGGTTAGGGTTAGTTAGGGTTAGGGTTAGGGTTCGGGTTATGGTTCGGGATGGGGTTAGGGTTAGGCTCGGGTTATGGTTAAAGTTAGGGTTATGGCTAGGGTTACTTAAGGGTTAGGGTTAGGGTTATGGTTAGTTAGGGTTAGGATTAAGATTATAGTTAGGGCTAGGATTTGGGTTAGGGTTAGTTAGGGTTAATCAGTGTTTGAATTAGGGCTAGGATCAGAGTTAGAGTTAGGGTTAGGCTATTTTAACTAACTCTAACCCTAACCCCAACAAATCCTAACTAACCCTAACCTAACTCTAACCCTAACTCTAACCTAACCCTAACTCTAACCCTAATCTTAACCCTAACCCTAACTCTAACCCTAACCTCAACCCTAACCCTTACCCTAACTAACCCTAACAATAATTAATTCCGGTGAATTAACAAGGAAGTACCGAAAGTTGTAAATGCGTCTTGGGCAATGCCATGAAAATTGCAAAAGCATTTATATTATCACTTTTACATCCTAGGCGCCGGACCTTAGGAAAATATTCACGCCATGCGCCAGCCCTATAGCTACAGTCTGCAGACCATGGTTGCAGTCAAATCATATTCCCGTCGTGGCCACAAGTAACGCGCTTAGGCCTATAACAAACTGCGTCGGCGGCCTTCCAAGACGCTGTCGTTGGGGACCGCATCGTCTCTGTCGCCCACAAGCAGCGGCAGCCGGGTGGTGGTGGGGTGTTGAAAGTTTCAAAACCGTGTACTTATTACTGTTTTGACACTTCCCAAACCCACACCAACAACGCCTATTACATATACAAAGACTACTACAGTCCGGTTCAGTGCCTCAGCGACGGCATTGTGAAGCAAAGGGTCACTTCCCCTTCTTTATCGCCTTCACATGCACTCGCCTACCGAGCTTTGGGCTGCAAGCTAATTCTTTGTTCCCAGACCTGCAAGGATTAACAATGCAGTAGCGGTTCTATATGAATGCTAATTACGCCAGGCGTCTGTATTTTAAGATTTGGCATTATGTTAGCGACTTTTGCTTTTGAAGATAGGCAGGACTTGTTAGGGTAGGAGGCCGTGTCCCCTGTCAAGTGCATGCATGGTGTTATCGTCCCCAGCTACATAGTTGCCTTTCCCGGTTTATAAAGTCTCCGTCAGCACCCCCCCTCTCCCACCTAGAGTTATGTATGAAAAAGAAAAACGCTGCTTCTTTTGACGCCAAGAAATTCAGGCCTCAGTCCTCTCTTCAAAATTCCCGCAGCCGCCCCTGCCACAAAGCATCCATCTCTGTCCCTGTCACTATTGTCCGAGTTATTTCGCATTCCGCTCAGCGCTGGCTTGTCACGCGAGCCACGGAGACGCTCTGCGGGGATGTGGCTATGAAGATTTGAAGGACAACAATATTCGAATATCAAGTGAAGATTGGAGAGATAGGCATTCGAAAGATAGGGTATCGGCAGAGAAAAACTTGGATAGCAACATTGCTCGATTCAGTGTTGGAAAATAAATTTTATGACTATCGGTACTCGTTGCAATTTATAAAGAGCGATTGGAGTTTATTGATAATATTTATTTAGATTTAAAAAATTATAGGCCTACACGTTATATCCTATCCGATCGCAGTTTGTTCATGCTGTACTTCCCAGCCATTCCGCAGCGAACTTTTCGCTGCGTTTCTGAAGGAAAAGCAGTTTCATGACATTGCCGAAGACGCACCGGTATTTACATTTTACAACATTCTTTTGCTGAGTAAGTACATGTAACAACGCAAAAGTTTAAGCCTGGGCTATCCTGCATACACTAGTTTGAAGTTAGATTAACTCTGCGAGGACCACAAACTAAGGGGCATCCAACGTCAAAGAGGTTATGAGCGCCATATTTCATCCTTATTTGTCGGTTTGCGTTAAGCCGAACACTTTCTAAGGATTCTCGTTTTGAAGCCGTGCAACATTAATTTAAACCAACACCGTGCCGCGGGAATATATCATATCAGAAGTCATCTTTAGCAACATGTACGTGGCGTGCCTCGACTCTCTTCTTAATCACACACTTCAGGCCAACTTGAGCAAGACGAATCGAATAATCGCCTCGAGCCTTACGTTTTACGGATATAATTCCAGTGGCACTTTTTTAGCATTGGGCCTTTCGGGGGGGGGGGGGGGGGTATGGGGAGGGCGGGCGTTAACCAGGTCCTAAAAATTACGAGAGAAGGCAAAGTAAAAAATATAGACATGTACATATACGCAAGAAATATAGATATGTACGCAAGAAATACTGAAAATCAATTTTTTTCCTGCGCATAACACCTGATCTCTTGTAGAACAATTATTTTTAGCCAAAATTGAATAAAATTTGGAGACGAAACCCTAAGGGGCTACTGGAGCGTTGACTTTTTCCGTTGGGAGGACACAGCCGCTTATAACTGCACTAGAAAAAGCCGATGGCGTATGCTGTGTGCTGTAGGCCACTGTTTCTTGGATTACGCAGTTATCGAAACATTGCACCGACATCTTCGTATCGCAGACGACTGTCAGAAATAATTATGACGCTATCTATTGCTCTGGATCGGTACGAACGGGTGCCGGCTTCAGGGGGTGAGTGTTTGGGGGCCTTTCCTTCCCTCTCCACTCTGATCAAAGTTATTTCGTTCCTCTCCTAAACAGTCAAAAAGTCTGAAATGGCTCCGCCGCTTACTTGACCGATCACTGTAAACAATATTATGATTACTCCAATTCGGAAGGTAAAAAAGCGCAGCATAAGCGACCCTGAAAACTTTTGATGTCATCCCCCCTCCTCCGTACTTACGCTTTATATGAAAAGGGAAAAAATCTCCGTAAGTGCCCCCCCCCTCCGGTCGTGAATTTAGTTGAAACTGAATGTAAAAATGCAGTTTTCTGCGAAAAATTCCATCCCCCCAACGATCATCTGCTGGATTCGCCACTAGTGGACGGGCACTGAGTGCACCGCGGGGTGGTTCCGTCGAGCTTTGACGCACTGATTCACATCTAACGTCACTCCAAATGGCACGACGACCATCATATCAGGATGGACATGCCGTCATTCTATAATACACTTGTCGTGCTTTATGGGCTTTCAAAAACAGCTTGCGTAATACAAACACTCTGTGGTTGTAAGAACTTATCACCGTGACTGACGATATTTTATTTAATACGACACGGGTAAATGTAGGCCTATATAATTATGCGATGCAGCGTGATATTTTGAGGAGACAATTCGGAAGACTAGAGTCTTTCAAATTTCAGCCTTTTCCCGACTAACCGATGAAAGCGCTATTTTATGCATGCACGAAAAGACTACACACGGTGATGTCACAATACGATAATGACTGGTGCTGCTGCAAGCACACACGCGCGCTATGACAAAGCGGTCAGTAGAACTGAACGTCATTTCGTCGCACGCGGTATTTTTTCGCATCGGGGGCAGAGCCCCGCGTGTAACAGCCTACTCACCACTCGTCAAGCAAGACAAGGCTTTGCAAGGGTGGTTTAAATTCTTGGTTTAAATTCATCGGACACAAGACCGTTCCTACTATCGATACCTACCAGACTATAGTGGAACCACCACAAGCGACCATCAGCTGGTGCAATGGGGCATCACTTTTCCCCGCAACGGGCTAAAACAACAACAACAACCCCTCCCCCTCCTCCGTTGGTCAGTCGGACGATACTCATGAGGCCCCCCATCTCCGAGAGATGAAATTCTGCGGCGCCACTGCACCCTATAGTAGTCTCCAGCCAATCTCCAACTCAGACGCCGCTATGACGTTCGATCTCTGCTCATCCGTCAAATTTTGAATTAAAGAAGAAGAAGCAACGCCGCGCTATTTGAAGACGTGAAGCAGGAACGAAGTTGATGGTTCTGCGTTAGGTGTGTTTTCTGAAAAGGGTTGCAAGGGTTCATGCCCTTTTTCAGCTAGATGTATGTGTTTCAATTTGTTCGCATTTGCAAGAAAAGACACCCCACGCATTTTACTCATCGTCCCCCCCCCCCCGTCAAAATTTTAGATACAGGCTTATCACAATTTAAAGTATGCGCACTCACGATTTCTTTATCATAAGGCTTGAATAATCTTTAAGGATTACACTACTAGTTATAAAAAAACTGACAAGAAAACAGACACAGGCTAATATCATACTTTGAACAAGGTAAGTAGGCTATAAGATCATTTGGTCTTAGATTATTAAGTCCGATATTGATTGATTGATGAATTGATTAATTGGTTGATAATACAATAAGGATTACTAATCAATAGTTTGTTCGAGAATGGTCATTCAGGGGGCTAGCTGATCAATATCATCACTATTTTAGCGACGCCCTCCTCGGTGAACACTCAAATATTCGGCAATTATTTTGACATTAGCATCCCTGGATCGTCACCCAGACCTTTGCACTACCCACCTCTTTTGTCCAGATGATAAATTTCAAGACGATTCAGCCCCCCCAATAATCGAATGAACGCTGCAAGCGCCCCCGGTCCGTTGGGATTACAGAGAGCGGAGCGCCGTATATGCCAAGTCTCGTGATTGATATCTCGCGACAGTCGTCACGCTTTGTCGCGTCACCATCAGACAACGCGACCAGGAATAGAACTGCTGATGCAGTCAAGAATAGGAAAGAAGAAAATGGTCGTTTCGGGATGGTTTATTGAACCGCGGAGAGATTTAAACGTAAGAAATTGGCATTTGTTTTTCAAACTTCAGATATCCAATTGTTCACGAAATATTTAAAATTAGAGCCGAGAGTCACGTCATAAAAACTGTAAAAAAAACGTCATAACGCTCTAGAATCAACGGTGTCAGCCCCAATCAGCGCTGTGAGAAATAGAGCAAAGATCTTGTTTCATGCGAGGCGATTGGCTATTGCGATGTTGATGCGAGATAATGCAAATAGCCCTTCTTTGAACAACTGCATGATAAAATTGCTTGCTTCTAGATTTGCATGTTTGCTAGGCCTACGTCACACACAATTTCAATTCACATCAAATACTCAAATAACCTCTTGCTTGACCAAACATGAGTTTATGTACTGTGTGTTGAACAGCCGAAAGATCAGTATATACATTTTTATGCGCCACAAGAGCAGAGCATGTAATTATTATCAACCGTGAAACAAATATAAATAACCTAAGTGCGAGCGTCGAAAATTAGCGAACAATAGCAATTAAATAGAAGCTCCATATATCAGCTCCTTCTTTGGCAAGCATATGCCTATTAATCTGTTCTCCAGAATCAACCCTTTTCCTTCACAAGAATTAGTTAGCCAGCCCTCGTCGCTGACCGTGATCTCAAAAAATTTCCCAGATAAACATAGCTTCTTTTATTTTATAGGTCTACGCCACAAAGAGTCGCACTATCTTGTAAATAAGCGTCATAATAAAGCTATGTAGGCTAAAGTGCCTTCGTATAGAATACTATTAGTCTTATATTATGTCCAGAAATCGTCATAAAACTTTGTAAAATGCTGTACAGCGAGCCACTATATTTAATTTCGTTCAACTGTTATCACACATCGCCATGTTGACGCATTGACAGCCTCAAAAAGCAGCAAATCCCGCTGTGCGCTGGTCGATAGCGCACTTGAAACTGACGGATCATCCATCAGACAAAAACACCTAAAGTAATTGCTAACTCAAAATAGCAAAGTTGACACGTAAGAAAAATAGCTATTTCAAGCTATGCAGACACTATGTCAGTCCAGAATTAGATCTAAGATATGTCTCTGCTGTGTGGAGATGTTAACCTTGGTCAACTGAGTAGTGAGTAGCATAGAAAACTTATTAAGCTAAACGTAAACCTCACTGCATTTCCTGCTTACGCGTATTTGAATAGAAATAATGCTTCAATTAGACGCAACGCCATGAAACATTGGGCTGCAGGCTCTCAATTACTTCAAATTCAATAGCCCAGTTCCATCGCGGTTTCCGTTAGCCTAGCCAACAGCCAGCTTGTCAAAACCTGCGTGTGTATTGCGCAACTGTGTAACATGTGACGCGAAGTTTTTCTTCAAAAATTTCTCACTCAGGCACACGCGAAATGGTAGACTTAGAAGCAAGTATAGTAGAGTGCCAAGTCGAGCATTAACTTATACGATAGTAGTAGCGCTGCTATAAACAATTCAACATAGCGCAACTAAGTAATATAGCCTACATGTACATCCATGAGCAGTTCGTCTAGCCCTATACCTGCATTACAAAAGCATGCGCCATTTGATTATCATATAAGCCCTACAACCGCTTGCACTGAGCGGCAATGACAAAGTGAGTTGATCAACCGCACGCAACCGCCCGTTTAGCTCAATCACGCAGTCGCAAGCCACGATGAAGTCGTACACTGGGCGGTCAGCCGCAACGTTTGCAATCGCTTTATCGCCGCCCTGTCGGGAGTTTATAGCGCGTGCAGGCCCCTCGCTGTCTCTTGAAGCAGAGCTATCGCGCGGCGCCAGCAGCGCCGTTCAAAGCTCGCCATCGGGGCTGCTCAATGGCGTCGCCAGCTATGTGGCACTGTGCCCCACCTGAACTTTTCACATTTTCCAAGGATTGAAACTGCCCGCCTGTATAATGCAAATTATAAATGCTATCGCGATTCAACAATGCTCGTACAATTAACAGAATTCTTGAAATTAATATTTAAAATCAGCCTTGAGTGTTTCCATTTGAGTAAAAGGTGTTTCCAATATGAGTGAAAAGTGTTTCAATTTGAGTGTTTCGAGAAAGATCAGATTTCGCGGGCTTGTTAACTCGCTGCCATGAAAAGCAGGATATGATAATTTCCACCGTTAATTTTCACCAAGCTGCCCAGACCGAAGTGTGTGCGCACACTTTGGAGCTGCCGAGACGAAGCCAACTTTGAGATCCACGGGAGCCCGGCTAATGAGCGTGATTCGCGAGGAGCGATAGAAATGTCGGCAATACGTCGTTTGGCCTCACTTTTTAAATTTGAATGGTGTCAAACTCACAATTTTGCAAATGCCCAATTAAATGACGCCATAGCTTAATTGATATTGCATATCATAGCAATAGTCCGCGTACAGGCCGCACTCAGACCCAACGATAGCCTGCAGCTGATCAATGATAGGCTTAGCTGACCGGTAAACCATATCTGCCCGTTACGAAACTTTGCGCATTTAGCCCGAGCAAAGCATCTGCCACTTCATGCACCGGGAAAAAGTCGAGCGACGAGGTTCTCGAGGCAACCGTTTGCCTGGAGATCCACGAGCTCTCGGCTAGCCAAGCGTGTCGGATCGAGCGAGCGTCTTCAATCGCAGGAGCGACTGTTTCCCATCGCACGCTTATTCACCGCCTCATGCGCTTCGGTTAGGCTACAGACCCAAAGTTTCGTAGCGGGAAAATATCGTTTACTGGCCACCTAGGTCAATCATTGATCAGCTGCAGGCTATCACGCGGTCTGGTGATATAGCGCATCAAATAGTACATGTATATTATTTAGCAAATTTAAGCAAAAAAGCGTCTCATTTCTCCCACCGGGAATTTTCATCCCCCCTACCGGCAATTTAGCATAAGAATGGCAATTTTGGTTAAAACATTTTGTTAGCACCCCCCCGGTCGCAAGTGCTGTCCGAGAGGGAAAACCTCAATCATCCCCCCCCCCCCCGCTCGTGAGCTGTAGACCGTACGCAAGGCCCGGACCCCACGGACCCCCGACCCCCCCAACTTTCAGACCGTGGTTGCGCCCATGGTTAACATGAATAATCATATGCACAACATTCCACATCCAAAGGTTTCAGGCTTAAAATTTGCACTATAATGACATTTTTATGAGTTGCAGTATGAGGATGCATGACGACAACCCACACAAGATCAAAATTTCTATTGAATTATATAGCCCGCTATATTCCGTATCGGATTGCTTGTTTGAAATC
The DNA here is from genome assembly GCA_034695025.1 of Chamaedrilus cognettii. NCBI lineage: Eukaryota > Metazoa > Annelida > Clitellata > Enchytraeida > Enchytraeidae > Chamaedrilus > Chamaedrilus cognettii. The sequence goes on along the minus strand of JAQIWG010004933.1, from coordinate 2,458 downwards.
TTACTTAACGAGTTGTTAGGGAAAACATTCTTACAATGCATGCTTGCGTAGCCTACATGTGGGGTATATTTTAATTACTGTGTTCATGTAAGTTGTAGGTGTTTATGACGCTGTACGTAAGCCTATTATAGAGGGGTCCTTTTACGTTTCCAATGCACCGAAGAACTATGCCATAATAGGTAAATGCTTGCAAATGTGAATTGAAACCATATCACTCGCTTGAATTTTAGATGCATTCAGGTGCAAGTGGATGGAAGGAAGAAGCTTTTAGTACAGATTAACATCGAGCTTGCGCTAATTCAGAATTTTAAATATTTAAACAACTGTACACATAATTCAATCATTAAGAATACTGTAGACCTATAGTCGTTAGCTCCTTCACGATCAAGCGTTGTTGGTATAGCCTAACCTACGTTAAGTGGTGCGCGCGCTACCCAAACGATACCATGAATGAAAGCATAACTTTGCAAGGTCTATGAGGTCTTCTAAAGTACTGGACTACTTGAGTGTTACAGTGTAGTAGACCAACATTGTGTAAACTCTACTCAAGCGGGTGTCACGGACCAATGGGACGATAGCGCAAGCTAGTACTAGCTAGCCGCGCCAGCTAGCTAGTACTAGCTGCGCCAGCTAGCATCATGGATAGATTGACAAATTGTGCTATAGGGGGGAAGGAATGCTGAAGTTTGGAACATTGCGTTTTCTCATTCAAGAATCAAAGATAGCCTTAAAGTATGCATGGAATAATATAGAACTTTATTCCACACGAAGGCAGTACTTAAAAACATAATTGTAACAATATTGCACCGTCAAGTACAATAGTAAAGACAGGTAATGTTAACACTAAATACAAGCAACTTATAGCAACCATTAAAAAAAATTGAAAAGGAAAATAATTTGTTACATAGATCCTGCCAGTAGGCCTATATTAGCAACAATCAATTAAATAATTCGACCTGAAGCAGCCCATTTACCTAGAATTTTTTTTATATACATTCATATTAACGTCAATTTAGCTGCATACATGTATTTTACATCGGATACGTCAATCATACGTCACGTGATATTTAACTAATCATCGAGCATCACACAAGCCTTTGTGGGCGTGGCCTAACGCAGGCGGATTATTGAATAATTATTTTTCTGTGGCCTCACCTAGGCATTGGGTCAACACTGCAACAACATTTTTCACTAAATACTACAAACATTTTACAACACACAATTACGATTTTACCCTTTTTCTTCTTTCTTCTCAAGTGAGACCTAATACATATTGTTCCTTTACTGACAGTAAGCCGCCCACTTTGTTAAAAGATATAACCGCCCGACACATGGTAATCGACTGGTGTGAAGTTGTTTATACAAGTGCTATTACAAGCGCGATAGCCATGAAGTGCGTGCGTGATAGGCGCTAAGAGCTCTTGCATTCACGTGACCGTTATCACGCGGACACGTTAATTCATAGCATGTCGAGCTCTGATAGAGATTCGACGCTTCGCTCTTAATTCAATTATTGTCCAGCAGCTTGTAACTGGTTGGATTAACCAAAAGGCGGATATTTTAGTTAAAATGCACTTTGCCACTGCGACTTTGCGACTGCGACTTTGCGACTGCGACTTTGCGACTGCGACTTTGCAATTTTGCCACTGCGACTTTGCGACTTTGCAAATTTGCGACTTCGCTTGGCAAAGCATCAACTCCAACCTCATCCTCGACACGCAGCGAGCTTCTATGAGTCTGTCTGGCATGGCGCTATTTTGAAGCTTTTTCATCATTTTCTTCACTATAATGCAGTAAAACCAATGAGGTATTAACAAGATGGCGGGAGTTAAGTCGTGCCTTTTGAAATTGACATCAATGTTACCAGAAACAGAATACTTTTTGAGTCCGTTTATTGGCTCAAACGCCGGGATAATTGTGAATTTAAAACATAGAACCAAACGTAACCAAGCTGATTTCCTATAGTGCCATATTGGATTTGTCCAGGGTCAAATCTTCTGGCGCTTTCAGCTACACACCAAAGTAAATAGGGCAAGTAATGAACTTACTACAAAGCAGCAAATAGCAGCGATATGACTGCGAAAACAGTAACTTGAGTCTTCCGATTAGTTTAGAAGGTTTCCAGCAAACGTTCCATATGTTTGAAGCTGATAGACTATGGTCCACGGTTGGAAGTTGAGGGTCGGAAGTTTCAGGAGAATAAACATAGAGCTGTCATAATAGTGTCACTCACCTAGATAAGGTTAGTATACGATTTTCCAGGAAGAGTCAGATTTGTATTGTAGTTCACTACATTCAGGTAACTAAGTTATTCTTTTGGAGTCTAAGAACAAAGAACAGAACAAAGAACAGAACAGGGAACAGAACAAAGAACAGAACAGGGAACAGAACAAAGAACAGAACAAAGAACAGAACAAAGAACAGAACAAAGAACAGAACAAAGGAAAGAACAAAGAAC